>RYFJ01001414.1:0-234152 GCA_003991445.1 Oryza meyeriana var. granulata
GCATACCCTTCGATGATCGGCTAGTTTAATATTTGTTTATTATATGCTAATTGCTCATGCCATATCCGGCTTTCCAGTGATGTATAGTGCTAAAAAAAAAAAAAAAAAAAAAAAAAAAAAAAAGAAAAAAAATAGTTCTTATCGGTTTTGCCGATGAGTTGAGTCCAGATCGGCTTCCAGCCGATTGCTCATGAACCTAATATTTTCCTCTCCTTGTCAATTGGCAGGGTCAACATTGACTGGCAGCCTACGAACCTCAAGATTTTTAGGACCTGAACTGGAGTGAGCAAATCTCCTAGGCCTTCGGGTTCCCAGACGCCGAACGGCCCCCCGGCGGGTTTCCCCGCGGCGTCAAACATCGTATATTGTTGACAAAGCACATATAATACATTAGCCTAACTTCACTACTCGGTTGAAACGCTCAAGCGAAGTAGTTGAGTCAGAGAAAAACTCCATACATATGTATGGAGAAAATCAGAATAGGTTAGAAAGGACGTATGTTCTAAGTGTTCATGAGTCTTGCTGACTAAGGTCACCGTCTTTGTCTTCAATCGGTACGGCACCTGGCTTGTAACTCGGCAATAATGAACGACCCTTCCCATATTGGGGGATAGTTTATGCCTGTTTTGGGTGGTTGTATTTTTCCTCAGATGAGATCCGCGATAAAAAGGCATGGCCATGGACATTTTGATTGTGATACGACGCAGGCTTGGCAGATACCTTGCAGCTGGATTATTGCGATATCCTCGTTCTTCCAATTGAATCTACTTCGACCATCGGGTATTGTTTGATCTATTCTCTGAGGTAGCCGACTGCGGAGAGCCGTAACTCTAACTCGGTGGTACACAGCCTCAGCCCTTGACTAGGAAAGCAGGGGATTGCCTTGTGCCCACTTAGACGTGGTTCCTTCGAAGACCAGAGAAGGAATGGGAGTTCTTGTACCCACGCCTGATATGGTGTTGTTGGTCGAATATCCTTGCCTTGATGCTTGTAAGACATGCATTGGCATGGTCGACCTGCCCATTGCTCATGGGCTGTGCCACAGTAAGCGTAACAGATCTGATGCGAAGTCGTCATAGAAATCTTGAAAGAGATACTGCCGTGAACTGATACTGCTGTTTGTTATGATGCGGTTAGGAACCCCGAATTGGTATAATATACTCATGATGAAATCCTTTGCTTGTGCCGCTATTATGGTAGCAACGGGTTTTTGCCTCAATCCACTTTGTGAATTTGTCCACTGCAACGAACAAGTGTGTGAACCCTCCTGGCGCTTTCTTGAAAGGCCCGACCATGTCAAGCCCCCATACTGCAAAGGGCCAAGAGATTGGGATGGTTTGGAGTTCTTGGGCTGGAAGATTTGTTTGTCTTGCATAGAATTGACAATCCTTGTAATGTGGCGAACTATGTCTTTGGCACCTGTTTACTGCTGTTGGCCAGAAAAATCCCTGCTATAACCTTTCCGACTAACGTCCTAGATGCGGCATGGTTTGCCACAATGTCCGAGCGGATCGATTATAGAAATCTGCTTGCCTCCTTGGGTGTGACGCAGTGCATAAGGACACCGGAGCACTTCTCGTACAGGTCCTTCTCTGACCTAATAGGAAACATTTGCTTCGACGTTTTGATTTGTTCAGCTTCGCTGCGATCTTCTGGGAGTTCATCATCCAGGAGGAATTTGAGAACAGGAGTCCGCCAATCTTGAGATATGATCAGTACTTCATCTGTTGCCGGGGTAGGTTCATCTCCTGACTGTTCTAGCACTGGTTTCTTCTTGACTGATGGCTCCATTAGTTGCTCGACAAAGATCCCAGTTGGGACCACTTCTCGCTTGGATCCCATGTTTGCCAATTCGTCTGCAACATCGTTGTATTGTCGTAATACGTGTGTTATCTCTAGCCCGTCGAACTTGTTTTCCAACTTTCAAACCTCCTGATAGTACGCTGCCATAGTATCGTCGAGACATGTCCAGTCTTTCGTGACTTGGTTCACCATGAGTTGAGAGTCTCCACGCACAACCAGTCGGCGGATGCCGAGTGATATAGCAATGAGAAGCCCGTGGATGAGTGCCTCGTACTCGACGACATTGTGGGAAGCTGGGAAGTGGATCTGGAGAACGTACTTTAGTTTTTCACCGGTGGGTGACATTAGTACGACGCCGGCCTTGGCGCCGCCGATCCGTAGGGAACCGTTGAAGTACATTGCCCAGTACTCTAGCTTGTCTGTTGTTGTAGTCGTCTAAACTTCTGTCCACTCGGCCACAAAGTCAGCTAGAGCTTGTGATTTGATTGCTGTTCGTGGCTGAAAGGTGATGTCAAATGCCATCAACTCCAGTGGCCTTTTAGCAATTCGGCCAGTGGCCTCACGGTTTATGCAGGACGTCCCTGAGTGGAATACGATGTGACCCGTGACTTGATGCGATTGAAAATAGTGCACCAGCTTCCGGACAGTGGTGAGTAGGCCATATAGCAGCTTCTGGACCTACGGATATCTCATCTTGAAGTTGGCAAGGACCTCGCTGACGAAGTAGATTGGCCGTTGAATTTTTTGTATATGACCCTGTTCGGATCGCTCGACCACCAGCACCGTGCTGACTACCTGAGTGGTTGCCACCAGATACAGCATCAATGGCTCTTGGGGCATAGGCGATGCCAACACTGGTGGTGATGTGAGAAATTTTTTGAAGTCTTCAAAGGCTTGCTGGGCTTCGGGAGTCCATTGAAAATTATCTTCTTTCTTCAGTAACTTGAAGAAGGGCATGCCCCGTTCGCCTAGTCGGGAGATAAATCGGCTAAGTACCGCCATGCAGCCTGTCAGCTTCTGGACATCCTTCTGGCTAGTCGGGGGTGCCATGTTCACGATTGCATTGATTTTCTCTGGATTAGCCTCGATGCCGTGATGCGATACGATGAAGCCGAGTAGCTTGCGGATGGCACACCGAAGGCACAACTTTTTTCAGGTTCAATCTTCATCTTGAATCTTCGAAGATTTTGGAAGGTTTCCTCCAAGTCGACGATGTGGTCTTCTTTGGACTTTGTCTTTATCACCACATCATCGACATATGCCTCCACATTGCACCCGATCTGAGTGTGCAGACACCGCTGAATTGCTTGTTGATACGTTGCTCCAGCGTTTTTCAAACCAAACGGCATGGTGATGTAGCAGTTGCTCCAAACGGTATGATGAAAGAAGTCAATCGGGTGGTAGATCCTCTTTGATGAACCCGGTGCAAAGGAGCTTGGTTATCTCCACCCGAATAGCATCTTTGCGGTCCTGTGCGAAGCGCCGTAGCGGTTGCTTGACTGGCTTGGCGTCTATCTTGACATTGAGGGCGTGCTCGATCACCTCCCTTGGACACCAGGCATGTCAGAGGTTTCCAGGCGAAGATGTCCTTGTTGCTTGGAGAAAGTGACGAGCGCGTATTCCTATTTGGGTCGAGTCCGGTCCGACTAAAGCAGTCTTGGAGGGTCGGAAGGGTCAAGGGGATCTTCTTCATGTCAGAGTCCACTGAAATTCCCAATTTTGCTGCTTTTTTGGCCAGAACTAGATCGTCCTTGACTTTAGTTGTGGCGCTTGCCAAATGCTGTTGCGCTTGATTGCCGCTTCTTGAGACTGAGCCAACTCGTAGCTCTCTTTGTCACAGGTGAAGGCTTGCTTGACGTCGCTGCGAAGGGAGAGGACACCGGCTGGCCCAGGCATCTTGAGCACCATGTAGGTATAGTGGCGGTACTACTATGAATTTGGCGAGCGCTTCGCCGTCCAAGTATCTCGTGGTACACAGTCTTGAAGTTGGCGACCTAGAAGTAGATATTTTCTATGTGGAAGTTATCCCGCATGCCGAAGGTGACCGGCAAAGTTATCTACCCGAGGGGTGTTGAAGACAGGCCGAGAATTATCCTGTGGAAGGGCGCCGTACTCGGCCACAGTTCTGAACGAGGGATTTTCATCTCATCCAGGGTCTTGGCGAAGAGGATGTTGAGCGCGTTGCCTCCCTCTATGAGAACCTTCTTCATCCTGATATTTTTGACGACTGGGTCCAGGACGAGTGGGTAGCGTCCTGGGTGTGAAACCCGATCTGGATGGTCTACGCGATCAAACATGATGGGTGTTTCTGACCAGCACAGATATTGGGGGGCGTCTGCTGTAGAGACCGAGTTGATGTCGCGTGCTGTTAGCTTCCTGCTCCTCTTTGGACTTGTATGCAGACGGCCCTTCGAAGATATGGTTGAGCTCAGCCTAGGGATCTTGATAATCGCCGGCTGCGCTCGAATCTGGCTTGTCTTTGTCCTTGTCGGCGCCAGATGTTGAAGCCTGCTCGGTGGCAAACTTCTTGAGCATGAAGCAGTCTTTGGCTGCGTGTTTACCCTTGGGATGAAAGGGGCAAGGCCCGTTCATCACCTTCTAGTACTCATTGTTCCTTGGGGGTCGTGACCGAGTCCGCTCCACGTTGGCCACCATGTTTTCTGGCTTCCACTTGCGGCTGCTGGATTTGTTCTATGCTGGCTCGTTGTCGGCTTTTGCCTTTTGGTCCTTCTGCCGGGACTCTTTCTTTTCGTTGAGGGCCTCAGCGACCACTCGGCCGAGTCGGCGTACTTATTCGCCATATTGAAGAGAGCCCTGACAGAGGCTGGCGGTTTCTGAGTGAACTTGGTGATGAACTTTGACTCCTTTGTGGAAGGCGGCGATTATGACCTCATCCTTGATCATTGGGATCAAGTTGCGCTTCTCAAAAAACCTTTTGATGAACTCGCAAAGAGACTCGTTCTTCCTCTGGTGCAGCTGGTAGAGATCGTGCTCGGAAGACGGTCTTTTGTAAGTCCCCTGGAAATTGGCTATGAAGAGTTTCCGGAGTTCCCCCCATGAGCCGATTGATCGTTTTGGGAGCCCTGTTAGCCATGTCCTTGCCAAGTCAGCTAGGGCAACCGGGAGGTAGTTAGCCATGGCTTTGTGGTCACCTCCGGTAGCTCGGATCACCCGAGTGTATACGGTGAGCCAGGACTCAGGATTGGTCTTGTCATCGTATTTTTTGATTCCCGTAGGCTTGAAGCCTGACGGCCAGTCGACCTCTTGTAGCTCTTGGGTGAAGGCAGGTACGCCTTCGTCTATGTGAGGTCTCCGGCTCAGACTACGACGGTGGAGCCGCTCGTGGTGGAGGCCGAAGCACTCATTCTCATCCTCCAGTCGGCGACGCTCATCCTCTTCGCGTTGGCGGCACCGAGCGTTGATGTCTTGGTGGAGATCGCGTTGCAAATGGCCTCGGAGGTCTTGGTTGAACTGGCAATCGTTCTGGGGACGCCGCCGATTGTTGTTGTTAGGGTTGCCGAGAGATGTTTGGCATGAATTCACATGCGGCTGACTTGAGTCGGCCGCTCGGCGTTGTGCTGATGCAGATGAGACCGTCATTGGGGAACCCGACCGGTTGGTCGGTATAAGTGTGTCGCCTGACTGCTGGTACTGCTGACAAGCCGCAACTATGATCATGGCTTTGATTCTTGCTATAGTCGGGGTGGCCTGATGATCAGGCCTGAACTGGAGCGTGTCCAGTAAGGTTGTAGCAGCCACGACGTTCTGTTGTGGCGTGACGAAGACGTCGTGGTCACCGACTCTGGTCTGGAGGATTTGTTGCTGAGTGGTTCGCCCAGCCCTACGTAGCTCGTCGTTGCGAGCCTCGCGTTCGGCCTCCTTTTGTTGTCATAGTCGGCGGGCCTCCTCTTCTTGCTGCTCTTGTACTTGGTGCACCTCTTGTGGAGGGGTTGAAGGCATGAAGATTTCTCGGGGCAGAAGCAGCTTGCCAGACTGGTGTTCGAACTGGTGTTTGAACTGTTGTCCAACTTGGAGTCAGAATCTGAGTAGTTCATCGGGGTGATGATGACTCCAACCTCCCTAGATCTAATCTCTAGCAGCTCTGGGCCGCATCCGAATTGAACCGTAGGGGATTTGTCTGCCACGAGGGGTGTAGATTGTAGATGTCCGTGGCGTTGCCGAGTCTATGGGGGAGATTGACGATCTCTCCCCTTCCTAGCCCGACCCGGGCCAGCTCAAGGCCGAGTCCGAGTCAAACGCTGAAGGAGAGAGTTGTCCCGAGACCCGGGGAAGTAGAAGATTGCCGCAGCAAGTTGACGAGGGTTGCTACGGCGTCGTGTGGGCCAACTGGCGTGGAGTCGGCTGGTTCCTCGGTCGATTGGATTGAGTCCGCGTCGGCCAAGGTGAGGTTGCCGGACTTGTCGGCGACGAAGTCGAGGCTTCCAAATGTAATCGTGTCTCCAGAGGAGAATTTGCCGCCGTCGACTCCAGTTGTTGAATCCATCGAGCTTGTTGAGGTTGATCTCACTGAAGCCCCTACCTGGCGCACCAACTGTCGATGTTTTACAATGGCAATAAGAAAATAGGGCTACTCATCGGATTGAAACTCGGTGGACTGCAAAGGAACACGAGAGGTTTATATTGGTTCGGGCCCTCGATGTGAGGTAATACACTACGTCCAGTTTGTAGTGTATTCCTTTGAGGATGTATGATTTCTTATGCCCTCAGGGGGTGCCCTGCCTCCCCTTATATACTGCGGGACAGGGTTACAAAGTAGGAGTCCTAGCCGGACTACGGCTAAGGGATCTCTTCTTATAGATATAATCTGCCTGACTAGGATTATATATTCCTTTTCGTACAAGGCTAAGTCTGCCGAGCTCTATCATATGTCTAATTACAAGGCTAGGCCCATACTTTGTCCGAGTGGCCCATATGCTTGTCATGAGGTACCCGGGGCCCATGGCCTCCACATTCTTGGAATATTCCCTTGGAATTTAATTATTAAAGGAATTGTTTTTGAATGGATAAAGGTACTGGGGCCCACTATCAGTGAGTTGGTCCACCATGAACTGGGTGTAGGGACCGAGGGAAGAGAGGAGAGGTGGATTGGCTAATGTGGTGGCACACATGGCAGAAGGGGTTAGGTGGTGGCTGAGGTGGTAGCTGACTCAGCCACTTGGGCTGACGTGGCTCGGATCGGGTGGATTATGGAAATCTGATGGCTGGGATTAGATCTTAGGAAATTGATGGCTCTGGATTGACTTTGGGATCTTATGAAGATCGGACGGTCGAGATTCCCATCGGGTTTTATGAGATTTGGATGGTCTGGATTAAATCTTCGAGATCCAACGGTTGAGGGAGCTCAGCGTACTGTTCAAGCGGGTCAACTGGGCAGTCACCGGGGTGTTCGACGGCACGACAGTGATGACCAGCGGGCAAGGGTGGAGGCAGCAATTGATGGCAGCGCAGTGGCAGCGCAATGGCATGCTGAGGTCAGTGAGGGACGGCGGCGACCGGTGGAGTGCGGAGAGGACGAAGGCGGACGGTGGCTTTTCGAGCTGAGGGACGCCGGAGAAGGAGGGGATGGGGAGGGTGGTGGCTCTGTTGCTATGCTCATCGACGGTGGGCAGAGCTGATGACGGCGATGATGATCACCGAATGGCGGTGGCGGCGTGAACCAAGCGGCGGCGACCCGAGGAAAGCAGGGCAGCGGCGGCGGTGGCCTGGAAAAGCAGAGTACGGCGGCACTAGGGCGAGGGCGGTGCTAGGCTAGGGCACAAAACTAGGGCATGAGGGAGCGAGAGGGCGGCAGCTGGGTGGCTTTTTATAGGGGGAGTAGAGCCAGGGCTCGGGCGGGTGGTCGGCGGCGCGGCGCGATCTCCGTGACGGCGGTTGCACGGAGGCAGCACGATGCGGCTCGGGCCAGGCTAGCCAGGCGGTGGTAGCGGGCCAAGCCGAGGAGGGGGGCGCATGCCAGGGCCGGGCCGAGGAGGGAGCTCAGGTTCGGAGAGAGAGAGCAGGTGGGAAGAAAGGAAGGAGAAGGAGGAAAGAAGGAAGGAAGAAGACAGGGAGGAAAAGGAAAAAAGTAAAGAAAAAGGGGAAAAAGAGGAAAAGAGAGAAAAGGAAAAGGAAAAGGAGAAAAAGGGAGGGACTTTTCTAGAAATTTCCCGAATTTGGAAAATTGGAGTTTTTGGGGAGATTTAGGAAATAACAAGGAATTACTGAAGCATTCGAATATAGGAATAGTTCAGAAATATTGGAATATTGGAGATATCGAGGATTAAAGAATTCCAAGGAATTTTAGGGTATTTCGATTTTTGAGATATAAGCAGGGGATCAAAAAAATGGAAAATATATCACAAGGATTTGGGTTGATTGCAAGGAAATGGAATTTTCTTTGGGAATTAATTCCGACCTTTAGGGAGTTGGAATTTTGGATATATCTAAGAGTTCGGATTTTGGATTTCGAGGATATTTTAGGGTTTTGGGAACGACATCTAGTTATTTGGAGAGGAGGAGAGCCTAAGTTCGAGTTGAATAGAGATACAAAAAGGATTGGAGCAGGAATGACCTGTCGATGTTTTACACCGGCAATATGAATATGGGGCTACCCGGCGGATGGAAACTCAGTGGATTGCCTAGGAACACGGGGAGATTTATACTGGTTCAGGCCCTCAATGTGAGGTAATACCCTACGTCCAGTTGTGGTGTTATTCCTTTGAGGATGTATGGTGGTGATTCTGGTGAACCAACTCAACCTGCCCTTAGGGGACGCCCTGTCTCCCCTTATATACTGGGGGACAGGTTGACAAGGTAGGAGTCCCAACCGGATTACGGCCAAGGGATCTCCTCTTAGAGATATAACGCACCCAACTAGGACTATATGTCCCTTACTGTATAAGGCAAAGTCTGCTGGATGCTATCTTATCTCTAATTACAAGACTCGGCCCATCCTCTATCCGAGTGGCCCATATGCTTGTGGTGAGGTACCCGGGGCCCATGGCCTCCACAGTAGCCCCTGAGACCATCATAGTTGAGTCAAAGATGATGCCGAGTGCTCATCCTCCACGGTGAAGATTGCCCGAGTGCGTTGCTCCCGAGTACTCTTTATCTGAGTGTGTCTTCTTCCCGAGTCCTGCTTCATGTCAACTGGCAGCGAGGCTATGAAGGGCTTCATGTGGATGTATGAATAGTGTGCACCGAATAGGCACACCTATTAGGTGTAGTCCCCGACTTTGTGCTTAATTGTGAAGACAATTAAACATAAAGTCAAAGATCTTTAACCTTGTAGTCTTTCCTGAGTAGTTTACTACTGGTATATGAGACTCTTCGGTATCATGTCAACCGGAATATGGTTTATAGTCTTGCAGAGTAGCATGCGACCCATATATAGGACTCTTCAGCTTCATGTCAGCTGGAAAAAAAGATTTATAGTCTTTCCTGAGTGGCGTCCCACCCAGAAGTTAGACTCCTCAGCATCATGTCAGCTGGAAAGAATATTTATAGTCTCTCCCGAGTAGTGCACTACTTGAAAGTTAGACTCTTCAGCGTCATGTCGGCTGGAATAATGTTGCTCATGGCAACTGGTGGCCAAGCATGTAGGCCGAGTACCACTTTATGAAAATAAATCCATGGCGTGGTCAGGTGTACTCGAGAAAGATACCTGCATCCCCAATTTTAATGAAGACCAGCTTGTGATCTTTATAAGGATATATCCTCGAGACCTGGTGGATAAAATAGATACCCAAACATATATGTTCAGCAGTTAGGCTCTCATGAAGCATATCTGTTTACCTCATTGGTTCCTGTTGGTAGCACCAGCACTGTGATTTTAACACAACTTGCGAGTAGCCCACATTGAGCGTGCTACTGTAGGAACTCATATCTTGGTGGCCTACTACCAAATAAGCCGGCCAAAACCGACCGACCCAGTGTAGCTCTATAAAAGTGGCATCCGTTGCATGCTGGGATGAGTACTCCAATGTTGGTAACCGCAATCAGCCAGAGGAACCCTTGTTCGCAAGCCTTTCCGACTTATGTTCTAGATGCAGCCTGGTTGCCACAGGTGCCTGAGTAGGTATATCACAGAATCTGCTTGCATTCCCCAGGTGTGACGCAGTGCATGAGAACTCCGAATGCGTTTTGACGACGTAGATGTTCTCTGACTTCGGTAAAGCCGAATAAGGTACCCGAACCCTGCATTAGCGGAGGATTCGGCTGGTGACCCTCATGGGGCGTACCCTATCCAACAGAGTTATACTCGAGCTCCGACTGGCGCCGAAGGTCGGTTATTAGCCAAATAAAGTAACCGAACCTCGCATTAGCGTAGGATTCGGCTAGCGACCCACATGGGGCGTACTTTACCCAGCGAAGTTGTGACCGGATGAGGTACCCGAACCTAGCATTAGCGTAGGATTTGGCTGGCGACCCTCATGGGGCGTACCTCACCCAGCCAAGTGGTGTCCGAGCTCTGACTGTCACCGGAGGTTGGTTATTGGCCCACATGGGGCGTAGCCGGGGAAGATGACATCCCGACTGGCGTGAGTACCCGGTCAATAGCCCTCATGGAGCATTCCGAGTGATCCTTGGCAGACTGGTCCAGCCCCCGAGCGTAGGAGATGGGCTCGTAGCCCTGAGTTCCTGTTACACGTATCCGGAACTAGCCTTGCATTATAAAGATATCGGATGAGTACATCTGATGATGAAAACAATCACCCGAATAAAATGTATTTTACAATATATGTAAATACGTGTTCTTCCTCTTTTTGATATTAATTTCCTCGAGTAGTTGACCCCTTACGTTTAAACACTCTGCCCGACTAGTCATAGCCCCCTAGCGTTGGGAGTTGGCTCATGGCTCTTTCCCAGACACGCGTTTTGGGTGACTTGAGTTCATCTTTAATGGAGCAAAGTTTCACGGATAGGAATTTTCTACTCGAGTACTTTTGCAACCATTTAAGAGTAAAAACCTAAAAAAAGGTGCAGCCTGTACACCTATTAGGTGTAAGTGGCTGCGGCATTGGCAAAGCCAAATGAGGAAATTTTTATCCGGAAGCGACTTAGCTGTTCGGTATTTGGGAGTGGGGATGCCATCCTTGCGTTTGGGCTTTTGAGCCCCCGAGCATGTCACTTGTTGTTCTGATAATCTTCGGTTGTTGAAGGTCAAAGACGGTTGTGACTGACTGCCACAATGAAGCCGTCCGACTTGCGTTTGTGATTCCCAGCTTTAGTCGGGACTGTGTCATCGGTGCCCTCCCGCTTCTTTTGTCAGGATGCTTTTTTGTCTTCAAGGGCCTCAGCAACAACGTGGGCTGAGTCGGCGTATTTGTTCGCCATGTCGAATAGAGCCTTGACAGAGTTGGGAGGCTTCCGAGTGAATTTGTCGATGAACGAGGTGTCTTTGACTCCTTTTCGAAAGGCGGTGATGACGACCTCGTCCTTGATCTTCGGGATTGAATTTTTCTTCTCAGGGAACCTCTTGATGAAGTCACAAAGAGACTCATTCTTCCTTTGATGCAACTGATACAGGTCGTGCTCGGAAGATGGCCTCTCTATGTTCCCTGAAAGTTGGAGATGAGGCATTCCCGGAGTTCTCCCCAGGAGCCGATTGATTGCTTGGAAAGTCCTGTTAGCCATGTCCTCGCTGAGTCGGCTAAAGCGACTGGGAGGTAGTTAGCCATGACTTTGTGATTTCCTCCAGCTGCTCGAATCGCCAGAGTGTAGACTGTGAGCCAGGACTTGGGGTCGGTCCTGCCGTCGTATCTTTCGATGCCTGTAGGCTTGAAACCCGACGGCTAGTCGACCTGTTGTAGCTCCTGGGTGAAGGCCTGTATGCCTTCATCGTCATGAGGGCTCCGATTCCGTACACGGCGACGAAACCGCTCGTGGTGGAGGCCGGAGCGCTCGTTCTCGTCTTCCCGTTGGCATTGCTCGTCTTCCTCTTGTTTGCGGTACCGAGCGTTGATGTCTTGCTGAAGGTCACGCCGTGGTTGGCCTCAGAGCTGCCAGTTGTTGTTGGGGTTGCCGAGTGGCGTTTGGCGTGACTCCGTGTGCTGCTGACTTGAGCCGGCCGCTCGGCGTCGCTTTGAGGTGAATGAGACTGCTGTTGGGGATGCCGACCGGTTGGTCGGTATGAGGGTATCACCTGACTGTTGGTGCTGCTGACATGCAGCAGCGGTAAGCATGGATTTTATCCTTGCGATCGTCGGGGTGGCCTAGTGATCAGGCCCGAACTGGAGTGTATTTAGTAGAGTTGCAGCGGCCACAATGTTCTGTTGAGGAGTAACGAAGACGTCGTGGTCGCCGAGTCGAGTTTGGAGGATTTGTTGCTGCCCAGCCCTGCGTAGCTCATCATTGCAGGCCTCGGGCTCGGCCTCCTCTTGTTGCCACAGCCGGCGGGCCTCCTCCTCTTGTTGCTCGTGTAGTTGGCGTGATTCCTAGGTAGGAGTAGAGCCTTTGGATGCCATGAAGATTTCTCGTGGCAGGGAGAAGCTTGCTGAACTGCAGTCCGACTTAGAGTCGTAGTCCAACTGAGAGTCGTAGTCGGAATAGTTGATGGGGCTGATAATAACTCCAACCTCCCTGGATCGGATCTCGAGCGGCTCAAGGCCGTATCCATGTCGAATTCCAGGAGATCGGGTTTGCCGCGTCGAATGTTGTCTGAAGATATCCGTGGCGATGCCGAGTCTGTACGGGAGATTGATGATCTCTTCCCTTCTTAGCTCGATCTTGGCTGGCTCAAGGCCGAGTCCGAGTCGAACACCGAAGCAAAGAGTTGTCCCGAGACCCGAACAAGATGAAGATTGCCGCAGCAAGTCGATGAGGGTTGCTGCAGTGTCGTGTGGACCGACTGACGCGGAGTCGGCCGGTTCCCTGGCAGATCTGATCGAGTCCGAGTCGGCCAAGGTGAGATTGCCGATCTGGTCGGCGACGAAGTCAAGGCTTCCGAATGAGATTGTATCTCCGGGGGAGAATTTGCCGCCGTCGACTCCGGTTGTTGGATCCACCGAGCTTGTAGATGTTGATCTCGCCGAAGCCCCTACCTGGCGCGCCAACTGTTGATGGTTTACACCGGCAATATGAATATCGGGCTACCCGGCGGATGGAAACTTGGTGGATTGCAAAGGAACACGGGGAGATTTATACTGGTTCAGGCCCTCAATGTGAGGTAATACCCTACGTCCAGTTGTGGTGTTATTCCTTTGAGGATGTATGGTGGTGATTCTGGTGAACCAACTCAACCTGCCCTTAGGGGACGCCCTGCCTCCCCTTATATACTGGGGGATAGGGTTACAAGGTAGGAGTCCCAACCGGATTACGGCCAAGGGATCTCCTCTTAGAGATATAACGCACCCAACTAGGACTGTATGTTCCTTACTGTACAAGGCAAAGTCTACCGGATGCTATCTTATCTCTAATTACAAGACTCGGCCCATCCTCTATCCGAGTGGCCCATATGCTTGTGGTGAGGTACCCAGGGACCATGGCCTCCACATGACCCGACATAGGGAAAAGAAAAGAATTCAGTTCCCATTTAATTAATTACTAAAATGTTCTTTATAACATTAATGTTAATTCAGCTTTGAAAAATTTGAGAAAAATTCAGAGAGTTTATTAACGCATGGGGAATTTACCAAAAGTAAATACCACCATGAAACAAAAGAAGATCCATTATTATAAAAACTTAAATGCTTAAAATATTCTAACCACCACATGGAATACCAAAGCAACCAAGCATTAATTAAAATTTTAACTTGGGATTTTTAATATTGAAAATTTAGAATTTTATTCAAAAACTTCCACGAACAAGTTTTAGTGTATTCTTGTATTTCCATTTACCCATAATAATTTTTAATTAGGGCGATTTTCGGTGTGTGACACTAGATGTCGAAGCCTTTATCTCCAAGGAACTTATCATCTGGATTGGGGAGAAATGGAGCAAGACTAAGTACCACCATTGTACTCAACAAATCACACCCGGGAAATGCACAAATAATGCTAAGGTTGTACAAAGGAATTTATAGGGCTATTTTGCACTAAACAACATTTTATTTTATTCAATAACCTGTAAGACATTTTTAGGAATATGACACTATATCTACTATTAGAATTATCTCCGGAGTTGCGTATACCACGCTATCATTATCTTGCCTATACCCGGCCAACCAAACTCAAACCGGTCAACCATCAAGTTTTAGTCATTATTCCACAGTTCTATTTCTAACAGAAGAAACCTCTAACTTGGGTGGCTTGCCCATAACCGAGGGTGTGGCTATTCGAATAGATTATACTCTGCCAGAGGTGCACAACTTTATCCACAAGACACAACTCCCTCTCGTGTTCCCACGTGCCCCACACCACCACGGTATTTGAAACGGAAGTCGTGACATAACCCTTCACTTAGGTCAACCGTAGACAAAAGAACCGACACTGATCCCCGTCTACGACCAAAACTCTAGGACAGGTACACATGGTCCATGCCCCCGGCATCTCGATCCCTGATACCCCGTGATCTTCATTTGCCAGAGACGTCAGCCAAAAACCATACGGTTATGCTATAGGTTAAGCCTTACCCATTAGACATGTGGAACTACGGTTATGCTTTGCAACAGAGGTCTGAAGACTAGTCCTTATGATGGTCAAGATACAACTAACAAAACCATGTACCTCAAGCCCAGCCAAAAACAGGGTTTTTGGGTGATTTTGAATAGATAAGATTCATATTCAGGCAAAACCAGCCATTTCCATATTTATCCTTAGTGACTTTGTTAACCCCCACAATTATTTCATAAAAGGACTAAGTCATTACTAAATTAAGCATGTGCTAAGCATAACCTAAAGTAACCAGTTTACACCCCATATACACACAAATACTAGCTGGTTTTTAGTTACCTAGCTGTCGATGGTTTACACCGGCAATATGAATATGGGGCTACTCGTTGGATTGAAACTCGGTGGATTGCAAAGGAACAGAGGAGGTTTATACTGGTTCAGGCCCTCGATGTGAGGTAATACCCTACGTCCAGTTGTGGTGTATTCCTTTGAGGAAATATGATTCAGGTGAATCTCTGTATGCCCTTAGGGGGCGCCCTGCCTCCCATATATACTGGGGGATAGGGGTACAAGGTAGGAGTCCCAGCCGGATTCTAGCCAAGGGATCTCCTTTTAGAGATATAACCTACTCGACCAAGACTGTATATTTCTTATCGTACAAGGCAAAGTCTGTCGGGTTCTATCATATCTCTAATTACAAGGCTAGGCCCATCCTCTATCCGAGTGGCCCATAAGCTTGTGATGAGGTACCCGGGGCCTATGGCCTCCACAGCAGCCCCTGAGACCTTCATAGTTGAGTCACAGCTGATGCCGAGTACTCATCCTCCACGGTGAAGATTGCTCGAGTGCATTGCTCCCGAGTACTCTTTGTCCGAGTGCTTCTACTCCCAAGTCCTGCTTCATTTCAGCTGGCAGCGAGGCTATGAAGGGCTCCATGTAAATGTATGAATAGTGTGCGCCGAATAGGCGCATCTATTAGGTGTAGCCCCCGACTTTGTGCTTAATTGTGAAAACAATTAAACATAAAGTCAAAGATCTTTAACCGTGTAGTCTTTCCCAAGTAGTATACTACTAGTATATGAGACTCTTCAGTATCATGTCAATCGGAAATAATTTATAGTCCTTGCCGAGTAGCATGCCACTCATATATGAGACTCTTCAGCTTCATGTTAGCTAGAAAAGGTGTTTTTAGTCTTTCCCGAGTGGCGTCCCACTCAGAAGTTAGACTCTTCAGCGTCATATCAGCTGGAAAGGATATTTATAGTCTCTCCGGAGTAGTGCACTACTCGGAAGTTAGACTCCTCAGCATCATGTCGGCTGGAAAGAGATTTGCCCTTGGCAACTGTTGGCCAAGCATGTAGGCTGAGTACCACTTTATGAAATTCAATCCATTATGTGGTCAGGTATACTTGAGAGATACTTGCATCCGCAATCTTGATGAAGACCAGCTTGTGACCCTTATAAGGATGTATCTTCAATACCTAGTGGATAAGACAGATACCCGAACACATGTGTTCATCAATTAGGCCTTTATGAAGCATATCTATTTACCTCATCGGTTCTTGTTGGTAGCACTAGCACCGTGATTTTAACACAGCCAGCGAGCGGCCCACATTGAGCGTGCTACTGTATAAACTCATATCTTGGTGGCCTAATACCGACTTTGTAAGCCCAAGCCCATGAATCGGAAACGGCTCTATAAAAGGCAGGGAGAGAGAGGAAAGATTCCCTCATCTTCTCCAATCCACCAATCGTTTTGCCTGCCAGCTTTCGCGCCGAAATTTCGCCTCCCGCCTCGCTAGGGTTCTCCTTTGCTCGCTCTTCCCCATCGAAACTCGGGCGATCCCACTTCCTCGCGCCCATTCCTCACCTCTAGCAACATTTTCCCCAAATTTTCTTGTCCCCAACCATGCCGACGGCTTCAGATTTCATGGATGTGTTGGATGAGGTCTAGCCGACTTCGGATTGCGGGTCGGCTAAGCTAAAGCTTCCAAAGAAGCAGCTGAGATTGCAAAGCCGCGACGTCATCAACTCGCGTCCGGCTGAAGGTGAATCGGTTTTGGAGCCCTAGGCCTGTGAGACCATTGTTTTCGCCTCTTTTTTCAACTGGGGTCTTTCTCTTCCATCTTCCGAGTTCTTCCGCTAGCTTCTTGCCTTTTATGAACTCGAGTTGGTGAATCTGAATCCTAACTCAATCTTGCAAATTTCTATTTTTGTGACTCTTTGTGAGTGCTTCCTGGGTGTGGAACCCCATTTGAATCTATTCAGACATTGTTCCACATCAAACCCCAGCCCTCCAAGAGCAAGGTCCAAGTGATTGGGGGGGCCAGTATCCAGCTCAGGAGTGAGATGAAGAGGATCTATTTCAATATATCCCCTGAAATCTTCTCTCAAAGGCTGGCATAAGGAATAGTTTTACTGTTCCGATCTTGAACCAAGCCTTCCCCCTTTTATGGGTTTGCCCCCGGTGGTCGTAGCCAAGTGGTCGTCTTTGCCCACCTTCGAAGAAATGGGGCAAGTTCACATACTAATTGAAAAGATCGACAAGCTGAAGACCGCCGGGCTGACCGGTCCATGTGTGGCCAGACGATTCCTGACTCGGTGCATCAGGCCGCTGAAGTTGAGGTGTTACTTCGGCTAGGACTATAAGGGCAAAGGTGATCCTAGCCGAGAATATCCTGACCTGATGGACAAGCACAAGGTGACCAACATCCAACTAGATTTCTTTGCCAGCGGGGTGATCGAAACTGAAGACACAGAGCGGTCTGTGGCGGCTTATAGCCTGAAGAGGCCGTGCCCAAAGGTAACTCTTGCCGATGTTGTCTTATAGTTCATCTATGATGAGTGCTTGCAGATGTATGCCCAGGTTGGCTCCAGAATGTGTAACATGTATTGTTGAACTGCTTGCAGTCATGTGAGGAGTTCGATGATGGCTCCTGAACTTTATCGGCCATGAAGTCAAAGAAGAAGAGGTCGTTAAGTTCTTCTGCTGCCTAGCCCGACTCCAAGAGAGCGGGGAAGAGACCTGTTGAAGATCAGGGCAAGAAGAAGATTATCAGGCCGAGTGCCACAGCTGGGAATCTGAGGATAAGAGATCCCGCCAGCATGGCTCCCAGGCCGTCGAGTCCCAGACCGGGACTAGCGCAGTCAGGCTCAGCATCATTGAGCCCAAGAAGAGCGCCGCCGAGTACAAGGTCAGGTCAAGCGCTGCCCAGCTCAGCAACATCAAGCAAAAGAATGGCACCGCCAAGTACCCGAGCGCCCCAGCCGGCCACACCAGGAGCAGGGCCAACCAGGACAAAAACACCGCCGCTGACTGCCACGCCGTCCAGCCCGACAGCCGGCAGCAGTCCACCGCCGACATCAGGAGCCCCCGGGGGTAGGCTCAAATTCTCCAAGAGGTATGTGACTTTAAGTCTTCCGGAAGTCCTGTTTAGCATTGTGGTGTGTTGATATCTGACTCGTCGTGCAGGAAGTGCGCCAACATCGATCTCAAGGAGACCACGTTGGCTGCTCCTGTTGCAGAGCCGTCCCCAGCCGGACCAGCGCCCATGAGCGGAACTGCTGAGTGTCGATGTTTTACACCGGCAATAAATATAGGGGGTACTCGGCGGATGGAAACTCGGTGGATTGCAAAGGAACACGCAGAGATTTTATACTGGTTCAGGCCCTCGATGTGAGGTAATACCCTACGTCCAGTTGTGGTGTTATTCCTTTGAGGATTTGTGGTGGTGATTCTGATGAACCGACTCAACCTGCGAGCTTATGTGTGCTCTTGCCCTCAGGGGGCGCCCTGCCTCCCCTTATATACTGGGGGACAGGGTTACAAGGTAGGAGTCCCAGCCGGATTACAGCCAAGGGATCTCCTCTTAGAGATATAACTCACCCAACTAGGACTGTGTTTTCCTTATCATACAAGGCAGAGTCGGCTAGGGATTACTATATCTCTAATTACAAGGCTAGGCCCATCCTCTATTCGAGTGGCCCATATGCTTGTCATGAGGTACCCGGGGCCCATGGCACCCACAGTAGCCCCCGAGACCTTCATAGTTGAGTCACAGCTGATGCCGAGTGCTCATCCTCCACGGTGAAGATTGCCCGAGTGCGTTGCTCCTGAGTACTCTTTGTCCGAGTGTGTCTTCTTCCAGAGTCCTGCTTCATGTCAGCTGGCAGCGAGGCTATGAAGGCCTTCATGTAGATGTATGAATAGTGTGCGCTGAATAGGTGCACCTATTAGGTGTAGCCCCTGACTTTGTGCTTAATTGTGAAAACAATTAAACATAAAGTCAAAGATCTTTAACCTTGTAGTCTTTCCTAAGTAGTATACTACTGGTATATGAGACTCTTCAGTATCATGTCAACCGGAATAAGATTTATAGTCTTGCTGAGTAGGATACTACTCGTATATAGGACTCTTCGACTTCATGTCAGTCAGAATATGTGGGTTTATAGTCTTGCCGAGTAGGATCCTACTCGTATATAGGACTCTTCAGCTTCATGTCAGCTAGAAAAGAGGTTTATAGTCTTTCCCGAGTGGCGTCCAACCCGGAAGTTGGACTCCTCCACATCATGTCAGCGGGAGTGAAGATTTATAGTCTCTCCCGAGTAGTGCACTACTCGAAAGTTAGACTCTTCAGCATCATGTCGGCTGGAATAATGTTGCTCATGGCAACTGGAGGCCATGCATGTAGGCCGAGTACCACTTTATGAAAATAAATCCATGGCATGGTCAGGTGTACTCGAGAAAGATACCTGCATCCCCAATTTTAATGAAGACTAGCTTGTGATCCTTATAAGGATATATCCTCGAGACCTGGTGGATAAAACAGATACCCAAACATATATGTTTGGCAATAAGGCTCTCATGAAGCATATCTGTTTACCTCATCGGCTCCTGTTGGTAGCACCAGCGCTATAATTTCAACTCAGCCTGCGGGCGGCCCACATGGAGCATGCTACTGTAGGAACTCATGTCTTGGTGGCGTTACCAAATAAGCCGGCTTGAACCGCCCTACCCGGCATAGCTCTATAGAAGTAGCATCCATCGCATGTCAGGATGAGTACGGCGGCATTGGTAACCGCAATCAGCCAGAGGAATCCTTGTCTGCAAGCCTTTCCGACTTATGCTCTGGATGCATCCTGGTTGCCACAGATGCCTGAGTAGGTATATTGCAGAATCTGCTCGCCCTCCCCAGGTGTGACGCAGTGCATGAGAACTCCAGATGCGCTTTGACGACATAGGTCTTCTCTGACTTCGGTAAAGCCGGATAAGGTACCCGAACCTTGCATTAGCATAGGATTCGGCTGGTGACCCTCATGGGGCGTACCCTATCCAACAGAGTTATACCCGAGCTCCGACTGGTGCCGGAGGTCGGTTATTAGCCGAATAAAGTACCCGAACCTCGCATTAGCGTAAGATTCGGCTAGTGACCCACATGGGGCGTACTTTACCCAGCGAAGTTGTGACCGGATGAGGTACCCGAACCTAGCATTAGTGTAGGATTCGACTGGCGACCCTCATGGAGAGTACCTCACCCAGCCAAGTGGTATCCGAGCTCCGACTGTCGCCGGAGGTTGGTTATTGGCCCACATGGGGCGTAGCCGGGGAAGATGACATCCCGACTGGCGTGAGTACCCGGTCAATAGCCCTCATGGAGCATTCCGAGTGATCCTTGGCAGACTGGTCCCGCCCCCGAGCGTAGGAGATGGGCTCGTAGCCCTGAGTTCCTGTCACGCGTATCCGGAACTGGCCCTGCATTATAAAGATATCGGATGAGTAGCATCTGATGATGAAAACAATCACCTGAATAAAATATATTTTACAATATATGTAAATACGTGTTCTTCCTCTTTTTGATATTAATTTCCTCGAGTATTTGACCCCTTATGTTTAAACACTCTGCCCGACTAGTCATAGCCCCCTAGCGTCGGGAGTTGGCTCGTGGCTCTTTCCCAGACACGCGTTTTGGGTGACTTGAGTTCGTCTTTCATGGAGCAGAGTTTCACGGATCAGGATTTGCTACTCGAGTACTTTTGCAACCATTTAAGAGGAAAAACATAAAAGAAGGTGCAGCTTGTACACCTATTAGGTGTAAGTGGCTGCGGCATTGGCAAAGCCAAATGAGGAAATTTTTATTAGAAAGCGACTTAGCTGTTCGGTATTTGGGAGTGGGGATGCCATCCTTGCGTTTGGGCTTTTGAGCCCCCGAGCATGTCACTTGTTGTTCTGATAATCTTCGGTTGTTGATGGTCGAAGACGCCGACTGCCACAATGAAGCCGTCCGACTTGTGTTTACGACTCCCGACTTTAGTCGGGACCGTGTCGTTGGTGCCCTCCTGCTTCTTTTGTCAGGGTGCCTTCTTGTCATCGCGGGCCTTAGCCACAGCGTCAGCCGAGTCAGCGTACTTGCTTGCCATGTCGAATAAAGCCTTGACAGAGTTGGGAGGCTTCCGAGTGAATTTGTCGATGAACGAGGTGTCTTTGACTCCTTTTCGAAAGGCGGTGATGACGACCTCGTCCTTGATCATTGGGATAGAATTCTTCTTCTCAGAGAACCTCTTGATGAAGTCACGAAGAGACTCGTTCTTCCTTTGATGCAACTGATATAAGTCGTACTTGGAAGATGGCCTCTCGTATGTTCCCTGAAAGTTGGCGATGAAGCGTTCCCGGAGTTCTCCCCAGGAGCGTATGGTTTGACTGGGAAGTCCTGTTAGCCATGTCCTCGTTGAGTCGGTTAAAGCGACTGGGAGGTAGTTAGCCATGACATTGTGATTTCCTCTAGCTGCTCGAATCGCCAGGGTGTAGACCGTGAGCCAGGACTCGGGATTGGTCTTGCCGTCGTATTTTTCGACGCCTGTGGGCTTGAAACCCGACGGCCAGTCGACGTCCTGGAGCTCGTGGGTGAAAGCTGGTATGCCTTCGTCTTCATGAGGGCTCCGACTCCGAATACGGCGGCGATACCGCTTGTGGTGGAAGCCGAAATGCTTGTTCTTGTCTTCCAGTTGGCGTTGCTCATCTTTTTCTCGTTCACGGCGCCGAGTGATGCTGTCTTGCCGAAGGTCGCGTCGTAGTCGGTCTCGGAGGTCCTGATCATCCCGACGGTTGCTTTGACGTCGCCGGTTGTCGTTGGGTTGCCGAGTGACGCCTGATGTGCTCCGTATGCGGCTGACTAGAGCAGCCGCTCAGCGTCGCTTTGAGGTAGATGAGACTGCCGTTGGGGATGTCGACCGGTTGGTCGGTATGAGGGTATCACCCGACTGTTGGTGCTGCTGACATGCAGCAGCGGTAAGCATGGCTTTTATCCTTGCGATCGTCAGGGTGGCCTGGTGATCAGGCCCAAACTGGAGTGTATCCAGTAGAGTCGCAGTGGCCACGATGTTCTGTTGAGGAGTAATGAAGACGTTGTGGTCGCTGACTCGGGTTTGGAGGATTTGTTGCTGAGCAGTCCGCCCAGCCGTGCGTAGGGCGTCATGCCGGCGTCTTGCTTCTTCCTCTTGTTGCTCTCGCAGTCGGCGTGTTTCCTCCTCTTGCTGCTTGCGTAGTCGGCGTGATTCCTGAGTAGGAGTAGAGCCTTTGGATGCCATGAAGATTTCTCGTGGCGGGGAGAAGCTTGCCGAACTGCTGTCTGACTTAGAGTCGGAATCCGACTGGGAGTCGGAGTCCGACTGAGAGTCGTAGTCGGAATAGTCGATGGGGGTGGTTACAACTCCGACCTCCCTAGATCCGATCTCGAACGGCTCGGGGCCGTATCCGAGTCAGACTCCAGAGGATCGGGTTTGCCACGTCGGATGTAGATTGTAGATATCCACGCGTCGCGAGTCGAACGGGAAATTGACGATCTCTTCCTTTTTTAGCTTGATCTTGGCCGGCTCAAGGCCGAGTCCGAGTCGAACACCGAAGGAAAGAGTTGTCCCGAGGCCCGGACAAGATGAAGATTGCCGCAGCAAGTCGACGAGGGTTGCTGCAGCATCGTGTGGACTGACTGGCGCGGAGTCGGCCGGTTCCCTGGCAGATCGGATCTAGTCCGAGTCGGGCAAGGTGAGGTTGCCGATCTGGTCGGCGACGAAGTCGAGGCTTCCGAATGCAATTGTATCTCTGGGGAGAGTTTGCCGCCGTCGACTCCGGTTGCTGGATCTATCGAGCTTGTAGATGTAGATCATGTCGAGACCCCTACCTGGCGTGCCAACTGTCGATGTTTTACACTGGCAATAAATATATGGGGCTACTCGGCGGATGGAAACTGGGTGGATTGCAAAGGAACACGCAGAGATTTTATACTGGTTTAGGCCATCGATGTGAGGTAATACCCTACGTCCAGTTGTGGTGTTATTCCTTTGAGGATTTGTGGTGGTGATTCTGATGAACCGACTCAACCTGCGAGCTTATGTGTGCTCTTGCCCTCAGGGGGCGCCCTGCCTCCCCTTATATACAGGGGGACAGGGTTACAAGGTAGGAGTCCCAGCCGGATTACAGCCAAGGGATCTCCTCTTAGAGATATAACGCACCCAACTAGGACTGTGTTTTCCTTATCATACAAGGCAGAGTCGGCCAGGGATTACTATATCTCTAATTACAAGGCCAGGCCCATCCTTTATCCGAGTGGCCCATATGCTTGTCATGAGGTACCCGGGGCCCATTGGCACCACACTGAGCTGGTGACCGTTAGTTACAGAAACCGAGGTTGTCCCGACTGCAGAGCCGCCGATGCTGGTATCGTCGAGACATGTCCAGTCTTCCATGACTTCGTTCACCATGAGTTGAGAGTCTCCTTGCACAACCAGTCAGCGGATGCCGAGTGATATATCAATGCGGAGCCCGTGGATGAGTGCCTCGTACTCGGCGACGTTGTGGGAAGCTGGGAAGTGGATCTGGAGAACGTACTTGAGTTTTTCGCCGGTGGGGGACATCAGTACGACACCGGCCCTGGTGCCGCCGATCCATAGAGAACCATCGAAGTACATTGTCCAGTACTCTAGCTTCGCTGTTGATGTAGGCATCTGAACTTCTGTCCACTCGGCCACGAAGTTGGCTAGAGCTTGTGCTTTGATTGCTGTCCGTGGCTGAAAGGTGATGTTGAATGCCATCAACTCGAGCGCCCATTTAGCGATTCAGCCGGTAGCCTGCGGTTATGCAGGAACGTCCCCAAGTGGATACGATGTGACCACAATGACTTGATTGCTTGAAAGTAGGATAGTGATGAGTAGGCCATAAAGCAGTTTTGGACATGCGGATATCTTATTGTGGAGTGGCAAGGACCTCGCTGACAAAGTAGACTGGCTGTTGTATCTTCTGTATGTGACTCGGTTCGGATCGTTCGACCACCAACACCGTGCTAACTACCTGAGTGGTTGCCGCCAGATTATAGCATTAATGGCTCTTGGGGCATAGGTGACGCCAACACGGGTGGTGATGTGAGAAATTTCTTGAAGTCTTCGAAGGCTTGTTGGGCTTCAGGAGTCCAATGGAAATTGTCTGCTTTCTTTAATAACTTGAAAAAGGGCATACCTCATTCGCCTAGTCAGGAAATAAACCGGCTGAGTGCCGCCATGGCCCTGTCACTTTGGAGTCCTTCTGGCTAGTCGGGGGTGCCATGTTCATGATTGCATTGACTTTCTTCGGGTTGGCCTTGATGCCGCGATGTGAGACGATGAAACCGAGTAGCTTGCCGGATGGCACACCGAAGGCGCACTTTTTCGGGTTCAACTTCATCTTGAATCTTCGAAGATTTTGGAAGGTTTCTTCCAGGTCAGCGATGAGGTCTTCTTTGGACTTGGTCTTGATCACCACGTCATCGACGTAGGCCTCCATGTTGCACCCGATCTGAGCGTGTAGACACCACTGAATTGCTCGTTGATATGTTGTCCAGTTTTTTTCAAATAGAACGGCATAGTGATGTAGTAGTATGCGCCAAATGGCGTGATGAAAGACCTTTTTAGGCAGTCCTCCTCCTTCAGGTTGATTTGATGGTATCTCGAGTAGCAGTCAAGAAAACTGAGAAGTTCGCACCCCGCGGTTGAATCCACCACTTGATCTATCCTGGGTAGACCAAATGGATCTTTGGGGCACGCCTTGTTTAGGTCGGTGTAGTGACACACATGCGCCATTTACCTTTTTCTTCCAGGACTGGGTTTGCCAGCCAGTCCGGGTGGTAGACCTCTTTGATGAACCCGGCTGCGAGGAGCTTGGTTATCTCCTCCCGAATAGCATCTTTCCAGTCCTGTGCGAAGCGCCGTAGCCGTTGCTTGACTGGCTTGGCGTCTGTCTTGACGTTTAGGGCATGCTCGATCACCTCCCTTAGTCCGCCCAGCATGTCGGACGGTTTCCATGCGAAGATATCCTTGTTGGCTTGAAGGAAGGTGACAAGCGCGTCTTCCTATTTGGGTCGAGTCCAATCCGGACTAGAGCAGTCTTGGAGGGGTCGGAAGGGTCTAGGGAGATCTTCTTCGTGTTAGAGTTCGCTGATATTCCTGACTTTGCTGCTTTTTTGCCGGAACTTGGTTATCCTTGACTTCAGTTGTGACGGCTTGCCGAGTGCTGTTGCGTCCAACTACCGCATCTTGGGATTGAGCCAACTCGCAGCTCTCCTTGTCACTGGTGAAGGCTTGTTTGACCTCACTGTGGAGGGAGAGGACTCCTGCTGGGCCAGGCATCTTGAGCACCATGTAGGTATAGTGCGGTATTGCCATGAATTTGGCGAGCGCCGGTTATCCGAGTATCACGTGGTACGCGGTCTTGAAGTAGGCAACCTCGAAGCAGATGTTTTCTGTGGGGAAGTTATCCGTGTGCCAAGGTGACAGCAAGGTTATCTGCCCGAGGGGTGTTGAAGACAGGCCGGGAATTATCCCGTGGAAGGGTGCAGTACTCAGCCATAGATCTGAACGAGGGGTCTTCATCTCATCCAGGGTCTTGGCGAAGAGGATATTGAGCGCGCTGCCTCCGTCTATGAGAACCTTCGTCAATTTGATTTTTTTGACGACCAGGTCCAGGACGAGTGGGTAGTGTCTCGGGTGTGAAACCTGATCTGGATAATCTTCACGGTTGAATGTGATGGACATGTCTGGCCAGCGCAAATACTGGGGGGCGTCTGCTGTAGAGACTGTGTTGATGTCGCGTGCTGTTAGCTTCTGCTTCTGCTTGGACTCATACACAAACGGCCCTCCGAAGATGTGGTTGAGCTCAGCGTGGGGATCTTGAAAATCGTCGATCGGGCCTGAATCTGGCTTGTCTTTGTCTTTGTCGGTGCCAGACGATGAAGTCTGCTCAGAGGCAAACTTCTTGAGCATGAAGCAATCTTGGCTGCGTGCTTGCCTTGGGATGGAAGGGGCAAGGCCGTTCATAACCTTGTGGTATTCGTTGTTCCTTGGGGGCCGTGACCGAGTGCGCTCCACGTTGGCCACCTCGTTGTCCGACTTCCGCTTGCGGCTGCCGGACTTGTTTTGTGATGGCTCGTTATCAGTTTTCGCCTTCTGGTCCTCTACTAGGACTCCTTCTTTTCGTCGAGGGCTTTAGCAACCGCTCTGGCTGAGTCGGCATATCTTGTTCGCCATATGAAGAGGTGGCCTGGTTTGCTGAAAGAGGAGGATTCGGCGAGTGAATTTGGGCGATGAACGGGATGTCTTTAACTCCCTTGCGGAGGCGGCAATGATGACCTATCCTTGATCATTGGGAATCTGGTTACTCTTCTCGAAGAAAAACGTTTTGATGAACCTCATGAAGCGACTCATTCTTCGCTCTGGTGTAGCTGGTAAAGATCGTGCTCGGAACATGGCCGTCGTAAGTCCCTGGAAGTTGGCTATAAAAGCGTTCCTAGGAGTTCCCCCCAGAGCTGATTGATTGCTAGGGAGCCCATTTAGCCATGTCCTCGCTGAGTTGGCCAGGGAGACCGGGAGGTAGTTAGCCATGGCTTTGTGGTCACCTTCGGCGGCGCGGATCACCAGAGTATATACGGTGAGCCAGGACTTGGGGTTAGCCTTGCCATCGTATTTTTTGATCCCGGTAGCTTAAAGCCCGATGGCCAGTCGACATCTTGTAGCTGCTGGGTGAAGGCTGGTACGCCTTCATCTTCGTGAGGGCTCTGGCTTCGATCGCGGTGGTTAAACTGCTCGTGGTGGAGACCGAAACGCTCGTGCTCGTCCTCCAGTCCGACGGGCTCATCGTCTTCACGTTGGTGGCGCCGAGCGTTAATATCTTGGCGGAGATCACGTTGTAGACGGACTCTGAGGTTTTGGTTGAACCGGCGATCGTTCTGGTGATGCCGTCGATTGTTGTTGGTGTTGCCGAGTGATGTTTGTTGTGACTCCTCTTGCGGCTGACTTGAGCCGGCCTCCCGGCGTCGTGCTGATGCAGACAAGATTGCCGCTGGAGAACCTGACCGATTGGTCGGTATAAGTGTTTCACCCAACTGCTGGTGCTACTGACAGGCAGCAGTTGTAATCATCACCTTGATCTTGGCTATTGTCGAGGTGGCCGGATGATTAGGCCCGAGCTGGAGCGTGTCCAGCAGGTTGCAGGCGGCCCATGACGTTCTGTTGTGGCGTGCCCGAAGACGTCGGTGGTCGCTGACTCTAGTCTGAGGATCTGTTGCTGAGTAGTTCACGCCAGCCCTGCGAGCTTGTTCGTTGCGAGCCTCATGTTGGCCTCCTCCTGTTGCCGTAGTCGGCGTGCCTCTTCTGCTTGCTCCTCTTGTAGTCGGCGCACCTCTGGTGGAGGGGTAGAAGCTATGAAGATCTCTCGGGGTATAATGAAGGAAAGCTCGCCTCAGACTGGTGTCTCAAACTGGGTGATCGAACTGTTGTCGCGACTTGGAGTCGGATCCGAGTAGTTAATCGGAGTAAGGACGACTCCAACCTCCTAGATCCCAATCTGGAGCGGCTCTAGGCATGTCCAAACTGAACCGCAGGGGATCGGGTCTGCCGTGTGAGATGTAGATCCGCGGCATCGCCGGAGTCTGCGAACGGGAGATTGACGATCTCTCCCCCTCCTAGCCCGACCCAGGCCAGCTCGAGGCCGAGCGTGACTCTGACGCCGAAGGAGAGAGTTGTCCCAAGACCCGATAGTGGTAGATCGTTGCAGCAACGTCGAAAGGGTGGCGTAGCGTCTTGTGGGCCGGACTGGGCGGAGTCGGCTGGTTCCTCGGCCAGTTGATTGGATCTACGTCACCAAGGTGAGGTTCCGATCATGTCGGCGACGAAGTCAAGGCTTCCGAATGAGATTGTATCTCTGGGAGAGAATTTGTCGTTGTCGACTCCTGTTGTTGGATCCATCGAGCTTGTGGATGTAGATCTCGCCGAAGCCCCTACCTGGCGCGCCAACTGTCGATGTTTTACACCGGCAATATGAATATGGGGCTACTCGTCGGATCGAAACTCGGTGGATTGCAAAGGAACATGTGGAGGTTTATACTAGTTTAGGCCCTCGATGTGAGATAATACCCTACGTCCAGTTGTGGTGTATTCCTCTGAGGAAATATGATTCTGGTGAATCTCTGTATGCCCTCAGGGGGCGCCCTGCCTCCCCTTATATACTGGGGGACAGGGGTACAAGGTAGGAGTCCCAGCCGGATTCCAGCCAAGGGATCTCGTTAGAGATATAACCTACCCGACCAGGACTGTATATTCCTTATCGTACAAGGCAAAGTCTGCCAGGTTCTATCATATGTCTAATTACAAGGCTAGGCCCATCCTCTATCCGAGTGGCCCATAAGCTTGCGATGACGTACCCGGGGCCCATGGATCCTGTTGATGTTTTGTTTTTATTTTTTTTTTTATTTTTTTTTTTTTTTTTACACGGCAATATGAATATAGGGCTACTCGGCGGATGGAAACTCGGTGGATTGCAAAGGAACACAAGAAGGTTTATACTGGTTCTGGCCCTCGATGTGAGGTAATACGCTACGCCCAGTTGTGGTGTTATTCCTTTGAGGATTTGTGTTTGCTTCTATGAGCTTTGCCCTCAGGGGCGCCTTTGCCTCCCTTATATACTGGGGGACAGGAGTACAAGGTAGGAGTCCTAGCCGGATTACAACCAAGGGATCTCCTCTTAGAGATATAACCTACCTGACTAGGACTGTATATTCCTTATCGTACAAGGCAAAGTCTGCCGGGTTCTATCATATCTCTAATTACAAGGCTAGGCCCATCCTTTATCCGAGTGGCCCATATGCTTGTGATGAGGTACCCGGGGCCCATGGCCTCCACAGCAGCCCCTGAGACCTTCATAGTTGAGTCACAGCTGATGTCGAGTACTCATCCTTCATGGTGAAGTTTTCTCGAGTGCATTGCTCCCGAGTACTCTTTGTCCGTGTGCTTCTTCTCCCGAGTCCTGCTTCATGTCAGCTGGTTACAGCCAGAGGCTTACCAACAAGAACATGAAAAATCGGGCTCCATGAAGAGGCTAGATGTATGAATAGTATGCGCCCACAATAATCATATGCGCACCCCCTCTTATTTAGGTGCGTAGCCCCGACCCAACACCACCGGCGCCACGACTTTGTGGCTTAAATTGTGAAAACAATTAAACCAACCCACCAAACCCCAATAAAGTCAAAGATCTTTAACCTTGCAGTCTTTCCCGAGTTCTTAGTATACTACTAGTATGTGAGACTCTTTGGTATCATGTCTCAACCGGAAATAATTTATAGTCTTTGCCGAGTAGGATCTATCTGCCACTCGTATGATGGGGATTATATGGCTATCTTCAGCTTCATGTCAGCTGGAAAGGTGATTTATAGTCTTTCCCAAGTGGCGTCCCACTCGAAAGTTAGACTCTTCGGCGTCATATCGGCTGGAATGAATATTTATAGTCTCTCCCGAGTAGTGCACTACTCAGAAGTTAGATTCCTCAGCGTCATGTTGGCTGGAAAAAGATTTGCTCACGGCAATTGTTGGCCAAGCATGTAGGCCGAGTACCACTATATGAAATTTAATCCATTATGTGATCAGGTGTACTTGAGAGATACCTGCATCCCCAATTTTGATAAAGACCAGTTTGTGATCCTTATAAGGATATATCTTCAATACCTAGTGGATAAGACAGATACCCGAACACATGTGTTCAGCAATTAGGCCTCATGAAGCATTCTGTTTACCTCATTGGCTCTTGTTGGTAGCACCAGCACCATGATTTTAACACAGCCATTGAGTGGCTGACATTGAGCATGCTACTATAGGAACTCATATCTTGGTGGCCCAGTACTGACTTTGTAGCCCTAAGCCCATGAATCAGAAACGGCTCTATAAAAGGCGGGGAGAGAGAGAAAAGATTCCTTCATCTTCTCCAATCCACCAATCGTTTCGTCTTCTAGCTTTCGCGCCGAAATTTTGCCTCCCACTCTGCTAGGGTTCGCCATTATTCGCTCTTCCCCATTAGAACTCGAGTGATTCCGCTCCTCCTCGTCCATTCCAAACCTCCAGCGACATTTCCCCCAAATCTTCTCATCCCTAACCATGCCGAGGGCTTCAGATCTTGTGGATGTGTCGGGCGAGGCGTGGCCAACTTCGGATTGCGGTTGATCCAAGCTAGAGCACTTGGAGATGTTGCTGCAGTTGCAAAGCCGTGATATCATCCGTTGGCAGCCGGCTGGAGGAGAATCAGTTCCGAAACCCCAAGCCGGCGAGACTGTTGTTTTCGCCTCCTTTTTCGACCGAGGTCTATTTCTTAAATCTTCTGACTTCCTCCGCCGTCGTCATGCCTTCTATGTTTTGGAGTTGGTGAATCTGAATCCCACCTCAGTCTTGCAAATTTCCATATTCGTATCTCTTTGCGAGTGTTTCTTGGGTGTGGAGCCCCATTTGAATCTTTTTAGACATTTGTTCCACATCAAGCCCCAGCCCTCCAAAAGCAAGGTCTAGGTGATTGGGTGGGCCGGTATCCAACTCAGGTGTGAAATGAAAAGGACATATCTTCATCTTCCTCTAAAAACTTCTTTGAAAGGTTGGCACAAGGAGTGGTTTTACTGTTCTGATTTGGAACCCTCTCTACCTCCGTTTACCAGTTTGCCTCCGGCGGTCTCGCCCGAGTGGTCATCAGAGCCAACTTTTGAGGAGATGGGCTAGGTGCATCAATTGCTTGAAAGACTGGATAAACTGAAGAGAAACGGTCTGACCGGTCCCTGGGTGGCCAGGCATTTCCTAACCTGGCGCGTCCAGCTGCTGAAGCTAAGAAGCCAATTTTGCTGGGATTACCAGGGGAGTGACGATCCTGACCGAGAAGGCCAAGACCTAGCTGATAAGCACAAAGTGACCGAAGTGCTGTTCAGTTATTTCTCCAAGGGGGTGGTTGAAACTGAAGATGTAGAGCACTCCGTCATGGTTTTCAGCTGAAAATGGCCTCGTCTAGAGGTAACCCTTGCTGCTCATCTGTGATGAATGCCTGTAAACTTGTATTCTTGATTGCTTCTGCGATATGTGATGTGCATTGTTGAACTGCTTGCAGACATGTAAGGAGTTTGACGATGACTCCCGAACGTTGTCGGCCATGAAGTCGAAGAAGAGGCCGATAAGTCCTTCTACTGCCTAGCCCGACTCCAAGAGAGCGGGGAAGAGACCTGTCGAAGATCAGGGCAAGAAGAAGGTTATGAGGCCGAGTGCCGCAGCCGGGAGTCTGAAGATAAGAGACGCCACCGGCACAACCCCAAGGCTGCCAAGTCCCAGACCAGGACCAGCACAGTCGAGCTCAGCATCATCGAGCCCAATAAGAGTGCCGCCGGGTACAAGGTCAGGTCAAGCGCCGCTAGGCTCAGCAATATCGAGCCCAAGGATGGCACCGCCGAGTACCTGAGCGCCCCAGCTGGTCACTCCTAGAGCGGGACAACCAGGACAGAAATGCTGCCGCCGACTGCCATGCCATCTAGCCCGACAGCTGGCAGCAGTCCACCGCCGACATCAGGAGCCCTCGGGGGCAAGCTCAAGTTCTCCAAGAGGTATGTGACTTTAAGTCTTCCGGAAGTCCTGTTCAGCGTTGTGGTGTGTTGATATCCGACTCATCATGGAGGAAGCGCGCCAACATCGATCTCAAGGTGACCACACCGGCTGCTCCTGTTGCAGAGCTGCCCCCAGCCGGACCAGTGCCCGTGAGCGTATCTGCTGAGCCGGTGTCTGTCTCAGTTGCAGAAACCGAGGCCGTCCCGACTACAGAGCTGCCGACGCTGGCCGACCGAGGGGCTAATGTTGAAACTGTTGTTCCAACCCCTGAGCATGTCTCTGAAGTCCCAGCAGCCGTCGAGTTGGGTGCTAGGACCCCGTCGCCGTCTATGTCGTCGTCAGAGAGGCTAGACCTCCCTAGGCTTGAGGCTCCTCCCCGCAAATTCCCAAGGACGTTCCACTGGGTAGCCCCCGATGGAACCGCGAAGAGTTATAAGCACGATGAGGTTGCAGCGGAGAAGGAGCGCGAAGACTTGCTTCGCGCTGCAATTGCCATGTCCCGGGCGATCCAGGTATGGCTTTCACCGTGTTGGAGTCTTGGTAATCTTCCTTGCATGAATGTTCTGACGCCCGACTCTGCTTTACTCTGCTTTTGGCTCCGAGCAGAAGATAGTCGACCGCTCGGAGCAAAGGAACGAGGTCCTGACCCAGCTTGCCCCCAACTCCAAGAATTGGACCAGCTCCGGGCCTTAAAAGCCGAAGTGAAACGGTGCAGCCAAGAGAGGGAATCTTGGCTGAGGGGAGCCGTTAATCAGCTCAGGAACGAAAATTGGGACCAAGCCAAGAAGATTGGAAGTAAGTCTCCCGAATATGTCTTCCTGACTAAGCCCTTAGTATATTTCTCCAGCCATGCTGTTTCCCAACTGCCCAGTTGTGTCTTGACTACAATGTTGAGTACTTGACTATTCTGATGTGCAGCCCTCGAAGTTGAGTTGAAGACCCGAACAAAGGGAGAAGCCAAACTGGAGGAGGCCGAGAGGGCCAAGGCCAGGGTTGAAAAAGACAAGGCCGACTTGACAAGGGGCAAGGCTAAGCTTGAGAAAGAAAGGGCCGACTTGAAAAAGGCCAACGCCAAGCTCGAGAAGGAGAAGGCTGAACTGGAGAAGGCCAGAGCCAAGTGGGAGGCTGACTATGAAAGTAAGCCTTCCCTCTGACAATGACCTTAACCAATCCATTGAGTACTCTGTTTGCAATGTTGCCTAACAAGTTTACTTGTCGATGAACCCGGGCAACTGCTAGAGCCAATGCCCAGATCCAGTTTCAGGCTTTTGCAGAGGAGATGAAGATTGTCAAGGAGTCACGGGAGATCCTTGCCAAATCCGTGAAAGGGCTCCTTGACATCAGGGATCCTCACTACGTGGGAACCAGCTCCAACATGATCTCCCAAGTGAAGGTGCGCCTTAACGAAGCACCGAGTACCCTGAAGAGGTACTCAGATGAGCATGTTGTTGTCAGCGTGGCCCAAACCCTGGCGATGACCAAGTCAATCTACCCCAGGGCAGATATTGAAGCCATCGGAGAGGGATTCACCGAGGAGATGACACCTGAAGAGGCGCTAGGGTTGATAGCCTAGGCGAGGCCGATTGCGGAGGCGATCACCCGAGACTTGGGTATGTAAGAACAGTCCATCATGCAGTCGGTGTATATAAACTTTTTGTAAGGACATGTGTAAATATATGTGCAATGCCGCCAAGCTCTAAATTGTTACTTAGTTATCATTAGCTTTACCCGACTATATGGTATGCGCCGAGTTAGTCTATAGGAACTTAATAAAATCGTTCACCGCAGAAAGTTATACTTGGGCAAACATGACAAAGTCATTGCAAAACTGTATAACTTAAGTAAAACAAGCTCGTATATTATTGACAAAGCATATATAATACATGCAGCCCCCGACTCACTACTCAGTTGGGACAAGCGGCGTAGTGAGTCAGAGAAAAACTGTACACATGGGAAAGTATAAAACTCAGGTATAGAAAGGACGTAGCTGTTCTATATTCCATGAGTTGCTGACGAGGGCACCGTCTTCGGTCTTCAGTCGGTAGGCGCCTGGACGCGTAACCTCAGCTATAATGAACGGCCCTTCCCATATTAGGGATAGTTTATGCCTGTCTTTGGTGGTTTGTATTTTTCTCAAGACGAGATCTCCAACCAAAAAGGCGCGGCCACGGACATTGCGATTGTGGTAGCAACAGAGGCCTTGAAGATACCTTGCTGACTGGATTGTTGCGATATCCCTCACTTCTTCCAACTAATCTAGTTCGACCAATCAGGTATTGTTTGAGATGTCTTCTGAGTAAGCCCAAACTCGCGGAGAGCCGAACTCTAACTTGATTGGTAGCACAGCCTTAGCACCATAGACCAGAAGAAGGGGGATTGCCCTGTTGCCCGACTAACCGTGGTTCTTAGAGACCAGAGAATAAATGGGAGTTCTTGTACCCACCGGCCCACGTATGGTTGTAGTCGATCGAATATCCTGGCCTTGATACCTTGTAAGACCATGCCATTGGCATGCTCGACCTGCCCATTGCTCCGCGGGTGCGCCACAGATGCATAATAGATCTTGATGCCAAAGTCATCACAGAAATCTTGAAAGACGCTGCTCGTGAACTGAGTACCGTTGTCTGTGATGATGCGGTTAGAGACCCCGAATCGGTATAATATACTCATGATGAAGTCCTTTGCTCTTGCCGCTGTTATGGTAGCGACGGGTTTTGCCTCAATCCACTTGGTGAATTTATCCACTACGACGAACAAGTGTGTGAACCCTCCTGGCGCTTTCTTGAAAGGCCTAACCATGTCAAGCCCCCATACTGCAAAGGGCCAATAAATTGGGATTGTTTGGAGTTCTTGGGCTAGGAGATTTGTTTGTCTTGCATAGAATTGGCAACCCTCGCATGTGCGAACTCTGTCTTTTGCATCTGTTACTGCTGTTGGCCAAAAAAATCCCTACAGGTAAGACTTTCCGACTGACGTTCTGGATGTGGCATGGTTGCCACATATGCCCGAGTGGATCGATTGCAGAATCTGCTTGCCCTCCTCGGTGGTGACGTAGTGCATGAGGACACTGGATGCACTTCTTCGGTACAGGTCTTCTCCGACGACTAGGAAACTCTTGCTTCGACGTTTGATTTGTTTGGCTTGACTGTGATCGTCTGGGAGTTCATCGTCCAGGAGGAATTTGAGAACAGGGGTCCGCCAATCTTGACATATGTTCAGTACTTCGTCTGTTGCCGAGGTAGGTTCGCCTCCCGACTGCTCTGGCACTGGTTTCTTCTTGACTGACGGCTCCATGAGTTGCTCGACAAAGATCCCTGTTGGGACCGCTTCTCGCTTGCATCCCATGTTTGACAATTCATCTGCAGCGTCATTGTATTGTCGTAGGACATGTGTTATCTCCAGCCCGTCGAACTTGTTTTCTAGCTTTCGGACCCCCTGACAGTATGCCGCCATGGTATCGTTGAGACATGTCCAGTCTTTCATGACTTAGTTTATCACGAGTTAAGAATCTCCTCGCACAACCAGTCGGTGGATGCCCAGTGATATAGCAATGCGGAGCCCATGGATGAGTTCCTCATACTCGGCGATGTTGTGGGAAGCCAAGAAGTGGATCTAGAGAACATACTTGAGTTTTTCACCGGTGGGAGATGTCAGTACGATGCTAGCCCCGGCGCCGCCGATCCGTAGAGAACCGTCGAAGTACATTGTCTAGTACTCTAGCTTCGCTGTTGATGTAGGCATCTAAACTTCTATCCACTCGGCCACGAAGTCGGCTAGAGCTTATGATTTAATTGCTGTCCGTGGCTGAAAGGTGATGTCGAATGCCATCAACTCTAGCTCCCATTTAGCTATTCGATCGGTGGCCTCGCGATTATGCAGGACGTCCCCAAGTGGATACGATGTGACCACCATGACTTGATGCGCTTGAAAATAGTGCACCAGCTTCTGGACAGTGATGAGTAGGCCATAGAGTAGCTTTTGGACCTGTGGATATCTCATCTTTAAGTCGGCTAGGACCTTGCTGACAAAGTAGACTGGCCGTTGTATCTTTTGTATGTGACCCAGTTCGGATTGCTCGACCACGAGCACCGTGCTGACTACCTGAGTGGTTGCTGCTAGATACAAAATTAATGGTTCTTGGGGCATTGGTGACGCCAACACGAGTGGTGATGTGACAAATTTCTTGAAGTCTTCGAAGCTTTCTAGGCTTCGGGAGTCCATTGGAAGGTGTCTGCTTTCTTCAGTAGCTTGAAAAAGGGCATGCCCCGTTCGTCTAGTCGGGAAATAAATCGGCTCAGTGCCGCCATGCAGCCTGTCAGCTTCTGGACGTCCTTCTGGCAAGTCGGGGGTGCCATGTTCATGATTGCATTGACTTTCTCCGGGTTGGCCTCGATGCCGCGATGCGAGACGATGAAGCCGAGTAGCTTGCCGGATGGCACACCAAAAGCGCACTTTTCCGGGTTCAACTTCATCTTGAATCTTCGAAGATTTTGGAAGGTTTCTTCCAGGTCAGCGATGAGGTCTTCTTTGGACTTGGTCTTGATCACCACATCGTCGAAGTAGGCCTCCACGTTGCACCCAATCTGAGTGTGTAGACACCGCTGAATTGCTCGTTGATACGTTGCTCCAGCGTTTTTCAAACCGAATGGCATAGTGATGTAGCAGTATGCACCAAACGGCGTGATGAAAGATGTCTTTAGGCAGTCCTCCTTTTTTAGGCTGATTTGGTGGTATCCTGATGAGGACATCACTTCTTTCGATACACACTTACAACCTCTGCAGGTCCAAGGACCAATTACTCGTGCACGTGCCCGTCAACTTAATTGCCAGGTGAATGCGTTCCTAAGCTTACATGGAAATATTTCTACGAATGGCATGCTATTTAATTCTTGTGATGATTTTATTGTTATTAGGAACCTAGGAGAAGACCATGGAGAATAGCTCAAGAAGACAAATATTAAAGTGGAGACAACAAGTGCAAGTAAATTCTTATTCCCGAGACCGATTCAGTTTCGGGCTGGGAGACAGCGTCAACTTCAAACGGCCATAACTTTTGATCCAGAAGGAGTTATAGGGCTGGAAGTACTTGTTGGAAATCTTATGAAGTCTACTTTTAGATGGTTTTGGTTTCACATCAAAATTCCTCCTGAGCTGTCCGGAATCATCGAAACAAGACACGTATCTCTTCCAGTCCGAGTTTGTTTTGGGCCTTGGGCCTTGTAATTGTGTCGTGGGCTAAACCCATGAGGAGTGCGCCCTCACAGGGCAAACCCTCACCCTAGGACGTCCTAACTCATATATGTTCAGTAGCCGCCGCTGTTTAAGTTGGGTTTTGCTTAGATTATTCTGTCCTTGAATAGTTTCGCCGTTTATCAGTTTGTAAGACCCCAACTTCGAGAGTATAATCATTCATCTGCAAGTGAGTTGCAATCTTTCTTATTCTTGCTTGTGTTCTTCGAGTTGCATGCAGGGATTAGCCTTGGTGGCGAGGTCGACCGGGCAGCGCAAGGTTGACAACGAGAGGAGACGTGGTGTAGCGATTGCAGGGTTCGGGTCTTGGTGATCAGAAGCCGGATCATGAGTGTCAATTCTCCACCAAATTGAGAGTTATCCTTACCTAACGGAAGATCGGGCACCCTGTTGTCATCAAGTGGTATCAGAGCGAAGGTTGGCCGTTAGGTATCATTCTGTTCCGTCCTGTTTCAATTTTTGTTTCTATACCTAGAGTCCAGAAAAAGCCACAAAAACAAAATTGGTAGTTGTAGGTTTTTCCTATCGTACAACCACATTTAGCCTTTTGCATAATTCTGTTTCAGAGTCCATAGTGTTGAGTTGGTGTCCTAGGTCGAGTTCGGTTGTTGGCTTAGATTGTGTTTGAGTCCAGTTCGTGATCCATCCACCACACCCCTACAAACACTAGCCACCACCACCACCATTGTCTCTGTTTTCCCATGTACTAACCATCTTGTGCAAGTGTTGGTTATTGTTTGTTCTGTTTTAGTGTCATATATCACGTCCTTTGATCACCCTATATCTCCATCCACCTCCCCAGCAGCCACCGCCACCATATCATCCCCGGTTCACCACCTGATTCCGAATCAGCCTCCACCAAAACACTGATACGGAGGACCTTCCTTGAAACACCCATAACTTTCACATACGGAGTCGAAATCAGGCAAATAAATAGTCTACGGACATCTACAAAAAATTTCCCATCCGATACCCCCCACATCGTTGGGTTTGCTGAAATAAGTCTTGCAAAATTCAGGCCGGAAGATTGGGTTTTCGCACTCCGAAGTTCTAGCACGAATTTTAAAGCACGCTCGTGTATTTCCACAGGCCACGTCTTATATTAGTTTGAGCTGCCACCTCCTGAGGTTGTTGTTCCTATGCTCCTAGTTGAGAAAAAAATATCAGAAAAATAAAAGAAAAATAAAAAAAAGGTGTGAATGAAAAAAAAAGAAAAAAAAGGAGAGGAGCACATAGGACACACCAGGGAGCCATCTGTGTGCTGTTTTGTGCTGTGTTCTTACCTTGTCCTTATTTCTTTACTGCTGTCCTTTAATACTTGTTTGTCGCCCTTGTTTTATCACATCTGGTTTAGAGCTCGTTTAGGCCAACAATTAGGACAAGTGCTTGGGATATTTTTTCAGCATTACTATCTGTTATTGAATTGTGTGCCACTAACATTTTTGGCCTCCCAAGCTCCACATATATACTTCTGGTCAGCACGGTCTCGACCCTTGTAATCGTTGGATCACGCCCTCAAGGTATCACGAACCAGCCACCGATTGTACCATTTCTTGCTCGCTAGTCTCAGAACCTTGTAAGAGCTTGGTAAGGTGCTTTCATTTGTGAGTGTCCACTATCCTTGCATAGTAGTAGTTGATAGGGATGGTACTTTTCTGCTGTTTGTTCCTATTCTCTACTTGTCGATGTTTTACACCGGCAATAAATATATGGGGCTACTCGGCGGATGGAAACTCGGTGGATTGCAAAGGAACACAGAGAGATTTTATACTGGTTCAGGCCCTCGATGTGAGGTAATACCCTACGTCCAGTTGTGGTGTTATTCCTTTGAGGATTTGTGGTGGTGATTCTGGTGAACCAACTCATCCTGCCCTCATGGGGCGCCCTGCCTCCCCTTATATACTGGGGGACAGGGTTACAAGGTAGGAGTCCCCATCGGATTATGACTAGGAGATCTCCCCTTAGAGATATAACGCACCCGACTAGGACTGTATATTCCTTTCCATACAAGGCGAAGTCTGCCGAATTTAGCTATATCTCTAATTACAAGGCTAGGCCCATCCTCTATCCGAGTGGCCCATATGCTTGTCATGAGGTACCCGGGGCCCATGGCACCCACAGTAGCCCCCGAGACCTTCATAGTTGAGTCACAGCTGATGCCGAGTGCTCATCCTCCACGGTGAAGTCTTCCCGAGTGCATTGCTCCCGAGTACTCTTTGTCTGAGTGCTGCTTCTCCCGAGTCCTGCTTCATGTCAGCTGGGAGCGAGGCTATGAAGGGCTCGATGTAGATGTTGGAATAGTGTGCGCCGAATAGGCGCACCTATTAGGTGTAGCCCCCGACTTTGTGCTTAATTGTGAAAACAATTAAACATGAAGTCAAAGATCTTTAACCTTGTAGTCTTTCCCGAGTAGCTTACTACTGGTACATGAGACTCTTCGGTATCATGTCAACCGGAATATGATTTATAGTCTTGCCGAGTAGGGAACTACTCGTATATAGGACTCTTCGACTTCATGTCAGTCGGAATGTGTGTTTATAGTCTTGCCGAGTAGGATGCTACTCGTATATGGGACTCTTCAGCGTCATGTCAGCTGGAAAGGGTGTTTATAGTCTTTCCCGAGTAGTATACTACTTGAAAATTAGACTCGTCGCATCATGTCAGCCGGAAAAGGTGTTTATAGTCTTTCCCGAGTGGCGTCCCATTCGGAAGTTAGACTCTTCCGCATCATGTCAGCGGGAATGAGAATTTTATAGTCTCTCCCGAGTAGTGCACTACTCGAAAGTTAGACTCTTCAGCGTCATGTCGGCTGGAGTAATGTTGCTCATGGCAACTGGTGGCCGCGCATGTAGGCCGAGTACCACTGTATGAAAAATAAATCCATTACGTGGTTAGGTGTACTCGAGAGAGATACCTGCATCTCCAATTTCAATGAAGACCAGCTTGTGATCCTTGTAAGGATGTATCCTCGAGACCTGGCGGATAAGACAGATACCCAAACATATATGTTTAGCAATAAGGCTCTCATGAAGCATATCTGTTTACCTCATCGGCTCCTGTTGGTAGCACCAGCGCTATAATTTCAACTCAGCCTGCGGGCGGCCCACATGGAGCATGCTACTGTAGGAACTCATATCTTGGTGGCTGCTACCAAATAAGCCGGCCTGAGCCGACCTATCCAGCATAGCTCTAGGGAAGTATCATCCATCGCATGTCAGGATGAGTTTTTTGGTGTTGGTAACCGCAATCAGCCAGAGAAATCCTTATTCGCAAGCCTTTCCGACTTATGTTCTGGATGCAGCCTGGTTGCCACAGGTGCCCGAGCAGGTATGTTGCAGGATCTGCTTGCCCTCCTCAGGTGTGACGCAGTGCATGAGAAACTCCGGATGCGCTTTGACGATGTAAGTCTTCTCTGACTTCGGTAAAGCCGGATAAGGTACCCGAACCTAGCATTAGCAGAGGGTTCGGCTGGCGACCCTCATGGGGCGTACCCTATCCAACAGAATTATAGCCAAGCTAGGTACCCGAACCTTGCATTAGCATAGGATTCGGCTGGCGACCCTCATGGGGCGTACCCAACCTGACAGAGCCGTGACCAAATAAGGTACCCGAACCTAGCATTAGCGTAGGATTCGGCTGGCGACCCTCATGGGGCATACCCTATTTAGCCGAGTGGTATACAGCCCCGACTGGCGCCGGGGGCCGATTGTTGGCTCGCATGGAGCGTAGTCGGGGAAGACGACGTCCCGACTGGCGCAAGTACTCGGTGAGTAGCCCTCATGGAGCATCCCGAGTGTATTTTGGCAGACTTGTCCAGCCCCCGAGCGTAGGAGATGGGCTCGCAGCCCTGAGTTCCTGTCACGCGTATCCAGAGCTGGGCCTGCAATATAAAGATATCGGATGAGTAGCATCTGATGATGGAAATAATCACCCGAATAAAATGTATTTTACAATGTATGTAAATACGTGTTCTTCCTCTTTTTGATATTAATTTCCTCGAGTAGTTGACCCCTTACGTTTAAGCACTCTGCCCGACTAGTCATAGCCCCCTAGCGTCGGGAGTTGGCTCATGGCTCTTTCCCAGGCACGCATTTTGGGTGACTTGAGTTCGTCTTACATGGAGCAGAGTTTCACGGATCGAGATTTATGCTACTCGAGTACTTTTGTAATCATTTAAGAGCAAAAACGGAAAAAAGTAAATGCGCAGCTTATACACCTATTAGGTGTAAGCGGCTGTGGCACTAGCAAGGCCGAGTGAGGAGATGTTTATCAGAAAGCGACTTAGCTGTTCGGTATTTGGGAGTGGGGATGCCATCCTCGTGTTTGAGCTTGTGAGCCCCCGAGCATGTCACTTGTTGTTCTGATAATCCTCAGTTGTTGAAGGTCGAAGGCGTTGTGACCGACTGCCACAATGGAGCCGTCTGACTTGCGTTTGCGATTCCCAGCTTTAGTCGGACCGCGTTGTCGGTGTCGTCCCGTTCTTCTGTCAGGGTGACTTGTCATCGAGGGTCTCGCAACAGCGTGGCCGAGTCGGCGTACTTGTTGCCATGTCGAATAGCCTTGACAGAGTTGGAGGCTTCCGCGTGAATTTGTCGAATGAACGAGGTGTCTTTGACTCCTTTTCGAAAGCGCGCGATGACGACCTCATCCTTGACGTTTGGGATTGAGTTCTTCTTCTCAGAAAACCTCTTGATGAAGTCACGAAGAGACTCGTTCTTCCTTTGATGCAACTGATATAAGTCGTACTCGGAAGATGGCCTCTCGTATGTTCCCTGGAAGTTGGCGATGAAGCGTTTCCAGAGTTCTCCCCAGGAGTCGATTGATTGCTTGGGAAGTCCTACTAGCCATGTCCTCGCTGAGTCGGCTAAAGCGACTGGGAGGTAGTTAGCCATGACTTTCTGATTTCCCCAGCTGCTCGAATCGCCAGAGTGTAGACCGTGAGCCAGGACTCGGGATTAGTCTTGCCGTCGTATTTGTTGATGCCTGTAGGCTTGAAACTGACGGCCCCAGTCGACTTGTTGTAGCTCCTGAGTGAAGGCCGGTACTCCGTCGTCTTCATGAGGACTCCGACCTCGACTACGCGGCGAAACCGCTCGTAGTGGAGGCCGAATTGCTCGTTCTCGTCTTCCAGTTGGCGTTGCTCATCTTTTCTCGTTTGCGCGCCGAGCATTAATTCTTGCTGAAGGTCGCGCCGCAGTCGGTCTCGGAGGTCCTGGCTGTCCCGACGGTCGCTTCGACGTTGCCGGTTGTTGTGGTTGCCGAGTGACGTCTGGCTTGACTCCGCGTGCTGCCGACTAGAGCCGCCGCTCGACGTCGCTTTGAGGTGGATGAGACTGCCGCTGGGAAGCTGATTGACTGGTCAGTACGAGTGTGTTGCCCGACTGTTTGGTGCTGCTGACATGCGGCACGCTAAGCATGGCTTTTATCCTTGCGATCGTCGGGGTGGCCTGGTGATCAGGCCCAACCTGGACCGTTCCAGTAGGGTCACGCGGCCACGATGTTTCTGTATGTGCGTGACGAAGACGTCGTGGTCGCCGACTTTTGTTGGAGGGTTTGTTGCTGAGCGGTTTGCCCAGCCCTGCGTAGGCCGTCGTCGCGGGCGTGCAGGCATCTTGCTTCTTCCTCCTGTTTCTCGCAGTCGGCGGGCCTCCTCCTCTTGTTGTTCGTGTAGTCGGCGTGATTCCTGAGTAGGAGTAGAGCCTTTGGATGCCATGAAGATTTCTCGTGGCGGGAAGAAGCTTGCCGAACTGCTGTCCGACTTAGAGTCGGAATCCGACTGGGAGTCGTAGTCCGACTGAGAGTCGTAGTCGGAATGGTTGATGGGGTGATTACCACTCCAACCTCCCTAGATCCGATCTCGACGCGGCTCGGAGCCGTATCCGAGTCGAACTCCAGGATCGGGTTTGCCGCGTCGGATGTAGATTGTAGATATCCGCGGCGTCGCCGAGTCCGAACGGGAAGTTGACAATCTCTTCCCTTCTCGGCTCGATCTCGGCCGGCTCAGAACCGAGTCCGAGTCGAACACTGGAAGGAAGAGTTGTCCCTGGACTCGGGCGTATTGGAGACTGCCGCAGCATGTCGTCGAAGATTGCCGCAGCGTCGTGTGGGCCGACTGGCGCGGAGTCAGCTGGATCCTCGGCCGATTGGATCGGGTCCGTGTCGGCCTAGGTGAGATTGCCGATCTAGTCGGCGGCGAAGTCGAGGCTTCTGAATGCAATTGTATCTCCGGGGGAGAGTTTGCCGCCGTCGACTCCGGTTGCTGGATCCATCGAGCTTGTAGATGTAGATCGCGCCGAAGCCCCTACCTGGCGCGCCAACTGTCGATTTTTACACCGGCAATAAATATATGGGGCTACTCGGCGGATGGAAACTCGGTGGATTGCAAAGGAACACAGAGAGATTTTATACTGGTTCAGGCCCTCGATGTGAGGTAATACCCTACGTCCAGTTGTGGTGTTATTCCTTTGAGGATTTGTGGTGGTGATTCTGGTGAACCAACTCATCCTGCCCTCATGGGGCGCCCTGCCTCCCCTTATATACTGGGGGACAGGGTTACAAGGTAGGAGTCCCCATCGGATTATGACTAGGAGATCTCCCCTTAGAGATATAACGCACCCGACTAGGACTGTATATTCCTTTCCATACAAGGCGAAGTCTGCCGAATTTAGCTATATCTCTAATTACAAGGCTAGGCCCATCCTCTATCCGAGTGGCCCATATGCTTGTCATGAGGTACCCGGGGCCCATGGCACCCACACTACTAACCATGGCAGGTGAGATGAATGATTTCGCTGATTGTGCTTCTAAAGAGGAGATCATTAAACTAGATCAGAAGATTGAGGAGAATGTAGCTGCTGTGAATGCTATGCGGGAAGACCTCCAGGCTATCGTGGGGAGCATTACCACCCTCACTAACCGCGTCGAGCAATTGGCAACAAACCATCACCCAACACCACCACTTGTTGATGATGACGGAGATAATGAAGACGAGGAAGCCGACAATAGCGACGCACGTGATGCACTTTGTGACGAGCGCCTATGACAACGGCTGCGATTCAACCGGCGAGGTATGGGAGGTAACCGCCACCAAGGGCGAGGTAACGATGATCCTTTTGCTAAAGTTAAATTTACCTTGCCGTCATTTTCTGGAAAATATGACCCTAAAGCTTATTTGGATTGGGAGATGACCGTAGAGCAAAAATTTAATTCCCATCTAGTTCCTGAAGTCCATAGGGTTAGGCAAGCAACTAGTGAGTTCAAGGACTTTGCCATTATCTGGTGGAATGAACTAGTTAAAACAGGCTTAGAACCTGACACATGGGCAAGGTTGAAGCGAGCAATGCGGAGTAGGTTTATTCCTCCTTCCTTCAAATATGATTTGAGAAATAAGTTGTAACGCTTAGACCAAGGAGAAAAATCTGTAGAAGATTACTTTTAGGAGCTACAAATAGGAATGTTGCGTTGTGAGGTAGAGGAGGATGAGGAGGATAAGATGGCTCGATTTTATGGGGGGTTGAGATGTGACATTCAGGACATTATTCAATATAAAGAATACAATTCTCTTAACCGATTGTTCCATCTAGCTATATTAGCTGAACAGGAATTGCAGGGAAGACAGCCATTGAGAAGGAACAATTGGGGAAGCACGTCTACATCGAGGCCTCCCTTTGGGTCCGAAAAAAGTACCTCCACCACTGGCCAGACTGCTACACCCTCCACCAATCGGGTGTGATCAAAGGCATCGGCGCCAACATCCCGTGCTTCTGAGGTGAGTAAATCTATTCGTTCGCAGGCACCCGCAAAAAGTGCATCATCGGTTGCTTCCATGGGGCGAACAAGAGATATCCAGTGCTTCAAGTGCAAAGGGATGGAGCATGTGCAACGTGATTGCCCAAACCGGAGGGTCCTCATTGCTACAGATGATGGTGAGTACACTAGTGCTAGTGATGTGGATGATGAATTAGCACATGGCACTAACAATGTCGGTGATGAAGACAAGAGCGATGAGGAAGTGGAGCACATAGGTGCAGAAGATTTAAGCAAGTACTTGAGCATTGTAGCACAACAGGTGCTAAGTGCTCAAATGGAGAAGGCGGAGCAAAATCAGCGCCATAATTTGTTTCAATCAAGGTTCGTGGTTCACAATAGAGCATGCCGTTTTGTCATTGATAGCGGCAGTTGTAGCAACCTTGCTAGTTTAGATTTGGTTGACAAGCTAGGTTTGCCTACACAACCACATCCACGACCTTACTACATCCAATGGTTCAACTCTTGTGGTAAGTTGAAGGTAAGCAAAGTTGTGAGAGTGCAATTTTCAATTGGAAAGTACCATGATAGTGCAAATTTTGATGTTGTGCCTATGCAAGCATGTTCTTTGCTTTTGGGTAGACCTTGGGAATATGATAGAGATGTGCTGCACCGTGGTAAAACTAACACGTACACTTTCACACATAATGGCAAAAAGATTGAGTTGCTACCAATGACCCCTGCTGAAATTTTGAAGGACGATATAGCGCGTGTTGAAAATAACTCTAAGTCTGAAAATCAGCAAGTAGCTAAAGATGTGTTTCCGCCTAGAAAGGAGAAAAAAGAGCCACCTGCTAGGAAAGACACACTTAATTTGAAAGGAGCTTCCATGTTAGCTACTGAATCTGAGATTTCTGAGTTAAATGTTAATGAATCTATTTGCTATGCTTTGGTTTGCAAGGAAACTTTCTTTACACTAGAGGACTTGCCTCCTTCTTTGCCATGTGCTATTACTAACCTTTTGCAGGAGTTTGCTGATGTATTTCCAAGTGAGATACCCCCGGGGCTGCCACCTATGAGAGGAATTGAGCATCAAATTGATTTGATCCCGGGAGCTGCGTTGCCAAATCGTGCGCCGTACAAGACTAATCCCGAAGAGACTAAGGAAATTCAGCGTCAAGTGCAAGACTTGCTTGAAAAAGGGTATGTACGTGAGAGTCTTAGTCATTGTGCTGTGCCTGTTATTTTGGTGCCTAAGAAAGATGGGTCATGGCGCATGTGTGTGGATTGTAGAGCCATTAACAACATAACTATTAGATATCATCATCCTATCCCTAGGTTAGATGATATGCTTGATGAATTAAGTGGCTCTGTTGTGTTCTCTAAAGTAGACTTGCGTAGTGGATACCACCAAATTAGAATGAAATTGGGTGATGAATGGAAGACCGCGTTCAAAACTAAATTTGGTTTGTATGAGTGGTTAGTAATGCCTTTTGGTTTGACTAATGCTCCTAGTACTTTTATGCGACTCATGAATGAAGTTTTACGCACTTTCATTGGTAGATTTGTGGTGGTTTACTTTGATGATATACTTATTTACAGCAAGTCTTTAGATGAACATAAGGAACATTTACATGCTATTTTTAATGCTTTGAGAAATGCACGTTTGTTCGGTAACCTCGCAAAGTGCACTTTTTGCACGGAGCGAGTTTCTTTTCTTGGTTATGTTGTGACTCCACAAGGAATTGAAGTTGATGAGACCAAGATAGAAGCGATCAAGAGTTGGCCGACTTCTTCATCGGTTACACAGGTGCGGAGCTTTCTTGGGCTAGCTGGATTCTACCGTCGCTTTGTGAGAGATTTCAGCACCATTACCGCTCCCATGAATGAGCTCACAAAGAAAGGCGTTCCCTTTCGATGGGGACAAGCACATGAAGACGCCTTCAATTTGCTTAAAGAGAAGTTGACTCATGCCCCACTACTCCAACTCCCTGACTTTGGTAAGGTTTTTGTGCTTGAATGTGATGCAAGTGTTATTGGGATTGGAGGTGTGCTTATTCAAGAAGGTAAGCCAGTTGCATATTTTAGTGAGAAGTTGTCAGGACCTAGTTTGAACTATTCCACCTATGATAAAGAACTGTATGCTTTGGTTCGAACATTAGAGACTTGGCAACATTATCTATGGCCAAAGGAATTTATCATACATTTTGATCATGAGTCTTTGAAACATATTCGAAGTCAAGCTAAATTGAATAAACGACATGCTAAATGGGTAGAATTTATTGAGTCGTTTCCATATATCATTAAGCATAAGAATGGCAAAGACAATGTGATTGCTGATGCTTTATCTAGGCGCTATACTATGTTATCTCAACTTGATCATAAAATTTTTAGATTGGAGACAATAAAAGAATTATATGCTACTAATTTGGACTTTAAAGAAGCTTATGATCACTGTCGAGAGGGGAGAACTTAGAATAAATATGTGTTGAATGAAGGATTGTTGTATCGAGGTAACAAATTATGTGTTCCTGCAAGCTCTATTCGTCTTTTATTTTTGCAGGAAGCGCATGGAGGTGGATTGATGGGACATTTTGGAGTGAAGAAGACGGAGGATGTGCTGGCCACTCACTTGTTTTGGCCAAAAATACGGCGTGACGTTGAACGATACGTTGCACGATGCAGCACTTGTAACAAAGCTAAGTCTCGTCTTAATCCACATGGTCTTTATATGCCTCTCCCCGTCTCTAGTGCTCCTTGGGAAGATATTTCTATGGATTTTGTTTTAGGATTGCCTAGAACAAAGAGGGAAAGGGATAGTGTCTTTGTTGTTGTTGATAGATTTTCCAAAATGGCACATTTCATTCCTTGTCATAAGAGCGACGATGCTACCATAGTTGCTGATTTGTTTTTTAGGGATGTTGTTCGTCTACATGGTGTGCCCAATACAATTGTTTTAGATCGAGATACCAAGTTTTTTAGTCATTTTTGGATGACGTTGTGGAGAAAATTGGGGACGAAGTTACTATTTTCTACAACTTGCCACCCCCAAACTGATGGACAAACGGAGGTGGTAAATCATACTTTGTCAACGATGTTGCGGGCTGTTTTGAAAAATAATTTGAAAATTTGGGAAGAATGTCTTCCACATGTGGAGTTCGCCTACAACCGTTCGTTGCACTCCTCCACAAAGATGAGCCCATTCCAGGTGGTATATGGCTTTAACCCTCACACTCCAATTGATTTATTGCTTTTACCATTTTCAGAAAAAGTGAATTTTGATGCTAAGACATGGGCTGAATTTGTGCTTAAGTTACATAAGACCACTAAGAACAATATTGAGCGTATGAATGCAAAGTATAAACTTGCTGGTAGTCAAGGTAGAAAGGAACTTATTTTTGAACCTGGTGATCTTGTTTGGTTACACTTAAGAAAGGATAGGTTTCCAACTTTGCGCAAGTCAAATTAATGTCTCGAGCTGCTAGTCCTTTTAAAGTTCTTGCGAAGATCAATGATAATGCATATAAGATTGATTTGCCTGCAGATTATGGTGTGAGTGATGTGTTTAATGTTGTTGATTTGAAGCCTTACTTGGGTGAAGAAGATGACCTTGAGTCGAGGACGACTCGAAATCAAGAGGGGGAGGATGATGAGGACATCACTTCTTTCGATACACACTTACAACCTCCACAGGTCCAAGGACCAATTACTCGCGCACGTGCCCGTCAACTTAATTGCCAGGTGAATGCGTTCCTAAGCTTACATGAAAATATTTCTATGAATGACATGTTATTTAATTCTTGTGATGATTTTATTGTTATTAGAAACTTGGAAGAAGATCATGGAGAATAGCTCAAGAAGCCAAATATTAAAGTGGAGACAACAAGTGCAAGTAAATTCTTATTCCCGAGACCGATTCAGTTTTGGGCTGGGAGACAGCGTCAACTTCAAACGGCCATAACTTTTGATCCAGAAGGATTTACAGGGCCTACAAGTACTTGTTGGAAAGCTTATGAAGTCTGCCTTCAGATGGTTTTGGTTCCACGTCAAAATTCCTCCTGAGCTGTCTGGAATCATCGAAACAAGACATATATCTCTTCCAGTCTGAGTCTGTTTTGGGCCTTGGGCCTTGTAATTGTGTCGTGGGCTAAACCTATGAGGAGTGCACCCTCACAGGGCAAACCCTCACCCTAGGACGTCCTAACTCATATATATTTAGTAGCCGCTGCTGTTTAAGTTGTGTTTTGCTTAGATTATTCTGTCCTTGAACAGTTCACCGTTTATCGGTTTGTAAGACCCCAACTTCGAGAGTATAATCATTCATCTGTAAGTGAGTTGCAATCTTTCTTGTTCTTGCTTGTGTTCTTCGATTCGTATGCAGAGATTAGCCTTCGTGGCGAGGTCAACCGGGCAGCGCACGGTTGATAACGAGAGGAGACGTGGTGCAGCGATTGTAGGGTTCGGGCCTTGGTGATCAGAAGCCGGATCGTGATTGTCAATTCTCCACCAAATCGAGAGTTATCCTTACCTAACAGAAGATCGGGCACCCCGTTGCCATCATATCCTGAGAAATAGTCGAGAAAGCCGAGAAGTTTGCACCCCGCGGTTGAATCCACCACCTGGTCTATCCTGGGTAGACCAAATAGATCTTTGGGGCACACCTTGTTCAGGTCGGTGTAGTCGACGCACATGCGTCATTTACTGTTTTTCTTCTGGACCAGAACTGGGTTTGCCAACCAGTCCGGGTGATAGGCCTCTTTGATGAACCCAGCTGCGAGGAGCTTGGTGATCTCCTCCTGAATAGCATCTTTTCGGTCTTGTGCAAAGCGCCGTAGCCGTTGCTTGACTGGCTTGGCGTCTGTCTTGACATTGAGGGCGTGCTCGATCACCTCCCTTGGTATGCCCAGCATGTTGGATAGTTTCCATGCGAAGATATACTTCTTGGCTTGAAGGAAGGTGACGAGCGTGTCTTCCTATTTGGGGTCGAGTCTGGTCCCAACTAAGGCAGTCTTGGAGGGGTCGGAAGGGTCCAGGGGGATCTTCTTTGTGTTAGAGTCCGCTGAAATTCTCGACTTTGCTGCTTTTTTGCCAGAACTTGGTCTTCCTCGACTTTAGTTGTGATGGCTTGCCAAATGCTGTCGCGTCTGACTGCCGCCTCTTGTGATTGAGCCAGCTCATAGCTCTCCTTGTCGTAGGTGAAGGCTTGCTTGACGTCGCTGCTGAAGGAGAGAACTCCGGCTGGCCCAGGCGTCTTGAGCACCATGTATGTATAGTGCGGTATCGCCATGAATTTGGCGAGCGCCGGTCGTCCGAGTATCGCATGGTATGCAGTCTCGAAGTCGGCGACCTTGAAGCAGATGTTTTCAGTGCGGAAGTTATCCCACGTGCCGAAGATGACCGGCAAACTTATCTGCCCGAGGGGTGTTGAAGATAGACCGGGAATTATCCCGTGGAAGGGCACCATACTTGGCCGTAGTTCTGAAAGAGGAATCTTCATCTCATCCAGTGTCTTGGCAAATAGAATGTTGAGCGCACTGCCTCCATCTACGAGGACCTTCTTCAACTTGATATTTTTGACGACCAAGTCCAGGACAAGTGGGTAGCGTCCCGGGTGTGAAACCTGATCTGGATGATCTGCGCGGGTGAACGTGATGGACATCTCTGACCAGCGCAAATATTGGGGGGCGTCTGTCGTAGAGACCATGTTGACATCGCGTGCTGTTAGCTTCTGCTTCCACTTGGACTCATACGCAGACGGCCCTTCGAAGATGTGGTTGAGCTCGGCTTGGGGATCTTGAAAATCATTGGTCGGGCCCGAATCTGGTTGTCTTTGTCCTTGTCGGCGCCAGATGATGAAGCCTGCTCAGAAGCAAACTTCTTGAGCATGAAGCAGTCTTACGCCGCATGCTTGCCCTTGGGGTGGAAGGGGCAAGGCCCATTCATAGGAATGGAATTGCGCTTCTTGAAAAACCTCTTGATGAACTCACGGAGGGACTCGTTCTTCCTCTAGTGCAACTGGTAGAGATCGTGCTCGGAAGATGGTCTCTCATAAGTCCCTTGAAAGTTGGCTATGAAGCATTCCCGGAGTTCCTCCCAGGAGCCGTTTGATCGCTTCAGGAGCCCTGTTAGCCATGTCCTCGCTGAGTCGGCTAGGGCGACCGGGAGGTAGTTAGCCATGGCTTTGTGGTCACCTCTGGCAGCTCGGATTACCAGAGTATATACGGTGAGCCAGGACTCGGGGTTAGTCTTGCCGTCGTATTTCTCGATTCCCGTAGGCTTGAAACTTGACGGCCAGTCGACATCTTGTAGTTCCTGGGTGAAAGCAGGTACGCCTTCATCTTCGTGAGGGCTCCGGCTCTGACTGTGGCGGTTAAACCGCTCGTGGTGAAAACCGAAACGCTCATGCTTGTCCTCCAGTCGGCGGTGCTCATCCTCTTTGCATTCGCGGCGCCGAGCGTTGATGTTGTGGCGGAGGTCGCGTTGTAGGCGTCCTCGGAGATCTTGATTGTCGCGGCGATCATACTGGGGACGCCGTGGGTTGTCGTTGTTAGGATGGCCGAGAGACGTTTGCTGTGACTCTGCGTCCGGCTGACTTGAGCCGGCCGCCCGGCGTCGTGATGAAGTAGACGAGCCTACCGCCGGAGAACCCGACTGGTTAGTCAGTACAAGTGTGTTGCCCGACTGCTGGTGCTGCTGACAGGCAGCAGTTGTAATCATCACCTTGATCTTGGTGATAGTCAGGGTGGCCTGGTGATCAGGCTCGAGCTAATTACAAGGCTAGGACTGTATATTCCTTATCATACAAGGCAAAGTCTGCTAGGTTCTATCATATCTCTAATTACAAGGATAGGCCCATCCTCTATCCGAGTGACCCATATACTTGTGATGAGGTACCCGGGGCCCATGGCCTCCACACCTCCACACTAGGGTTGTCCAGGCATAATATCAATAATAGGCCTATAACAAGGATATAGGACAAAGCTATGATAAAACAATATTATCGCACGAATTTTCAAAAAGCATAATGCAATAATATCAATAAAAATAAATTTATAAACTCATGGATATTCAATATGAACAAGGATTTGGGTATGACTTGTCTTGCTCACAACCAAAATCTTCAGTGGCGATGTCGAGGTGAAGTGGAGAATCGGGAATTTCACCGTCTACACATCATATGCATAAGAAAATGGCTTAACTCTAAGAAAGTGCAAAAAAAAAGTAGAAATAAAGTACATAAATGGGTTCTAGGCATTTTAAGGAAAATTTAGAGACTTGAACGGGTCAATTCCGAGTTCGAACGGTCAAGATATGGCCGTTTGAAGTTTATATGAAATTTAAATTAAGATTTAGCATTTTCTTGAATTATTTTTCTTAAGAAAATCTGTTTTATTGCGTCAGTGCCAAGGAGAGAGAAATCAGCGCTGACAGCTGGGCCCACCAATCAGTGCTCAGTGGCGACTGACAGGTGGGCCCCGCGGCACGGCCACGCGCGAGCGTGCTGACACGGCTGCCACGCGGTAGCCACGTCGGTACGGCCATGGCTGGCTGGGCGGGCGCCGGCCACACCCCAATGGTCACTGCCGGCAACCATCGGCACAATGGAGGAGGCTGAGAAGGGGCGGGATGGCAAGAGAACGGGGAGGCGAACCTCACCCAAATGAGAACGACGACGAACAGCGATGAGGGCGACAGGCGGTGAGGAAGACGATGAGGACGGGCAGTGCTCCGGTACGACGGAAATGGCAGCCGGAGAGCTTGTCGGCGACGGAACAAGGGCAATGACAGCACGACAGTGTTGGGGATGGCAAGGTGCTCGGGCAGTGAGTGTAAAAGAGAGAGGGAGCTCGGGGCTTCATTTTTATGCACGGGAGAGGAGACGAGGAGCCTCGGGTAGCTCGGCGGTCGGTGTTAATGGTGGCAGTGGAAACGGCCAGGGTTAATCCTCCGATTGAAGACGATTTAGATCGAAATTGGACAGTATTTGTGAGGGGAAATGATGAGGAGGAATGAAGAGTGATTTCCCCTCAATCAATTCAGGATTTGATGGAGCGAGTAGAGCGGATTTGGAGGATTTAGCCGTTAGGGTTCGTGAGAGGAAAGATATGGCAACCAGCCGGAGGTAGACGACGACCAACAGGCGGGCCCCACCTATCAGCGGGCGTAGGTGCGGCTGCGGGCAAACTGGGTTGGCCCAAGTGCAAGCGTGGAGAGGTAGGGGCGAGCGGGTCAGCACGGGCTAGCAAGCGGGTCAGCGTGGGCCAGCGCACGGGAGGGGAACAGGACTGAACCGAAAGTGGCCAAGTGAGGATTAAGGACTTTCTTTTGAGTTTTTCTTTTTAGAAATTCCTGAGAAGTGTTTTTATTGCTTAAAAATTAGTATTCGTGCTCTGAAAATTCCAGTAAAAATTGAGAGTGCATTTTAGGACATTGGGAATTTAAGAAAAATACCCACAAGCCAAATTGAATTTTATTCTTGAGGATTTTTAATTGTTCAAGGCTCTTTTCATGTTTTTAAAATTTCTAGAAAATATAATTTAAGCACAATTTAAATTTAGGATGATTTCAGGGTGTTACAGAGTCCAAACGGAAGCCGAAGCTAACTGCGCACGAAGTCAACACCGTTTTTGCCGATACCCCTCAGTACCTCCGGTGGTCTGAGGTCGCTATCAAGTTCGATCACACGGATCATCACGACCAAGTGGCCCATCCGGGGTGTTATCCACTCGTCCTGGACCCAGCTATTAAGAACATCAAGCTAAAGAAGGTTCTGATCGAAGGCTGGAGCGCTCTCAATATTCTGTTTGCCAAAGCACTTGATGAGATGAAGATACCTCATTCTGAGCTACGGCTGAGTACAACTCCCTTCCACAAGGTAATCCCCACCTCTCTTCAATGCCACTTGGGCAAATCACCTTGCCAGTCACCTTTGGCATGCGAGATAACTTTTGCACGGAGAACATCTGTTTTGAGGTCACCGATTTTGAGACAGCCTACCATGCCATACTCGGTCGGCTGGCACTCTCCATGTTCTTGGTGGTTCCTCATTATAACTACATGATGCCGAAGATGCTAGGACTAGTAGGAGTACTCTCTCTACGTAGCGACGTCAAGCAAGCCTTTACATGCGACAAGGAGAGCAGCGAGCTACACAATCTCATGGAGCCGCAATCGGACGGAACAATATCCAACTGGTGGCATCGACTTCTGAGGAGTACGAGGAAGCCCGGAAAAAAGGTGGCCAATTCGGGAATTTCAACAAAGTCAGAAACCAAAAAGATCCCCCTAGACCCTTTCGACCCCACCAAGACGGTGCTTGTCAGGACTGGATCTACCCCAAATAGGACGACGAGCTCGTCACCTTTGTCTAGGCGAACAAGGACATATTTGCTTGGAAAATTTCCAACATGCCTGGTGTACCAAGTGAGGTGATCGAGCATTCCCTCAACGTCAAGGTGGACTCCAAGCCTGTCAAGCAACGACTACGGCGCTTCGCAGAAGACCGCAAAGATGCCATTTGTTAGAAGATCACCAAGCTCCTGGCAATCAGGTTCATCAAGGAGGTCTACCACCCGAATTGACTGATAAACCTAGTCTTTGTCCGAAAGAAGAACGGTAAATGGCGCATGTGAGTTGACAACACCGACTTAAACTTGGCGTGTCCCAAGGACCCATTTGGTCTACCTAGGATAGATCAGGTGGTTGATTCTACTGCGGGATGCGAGCTACTCAGCTTTCTCGACTACTACTCGGGATACCATCAGATCAGCCGAAAGGAAGAGGACTGCCTAAAGACTTCTTTCATCATGTCGTTTGGTGCATATTGCTATATCACTATGCTGTTTGGGTTGAAGAACACTAGTGCAACATATCAGTGTGCTATTCAGCGGTGCCTTCATACTCAACTCGGGTGCAACATAGAGGCACATGTCGATGACGTGGTGATTAAGACCAAGTTCAAAGGCAACCTCATTGCTGACTTAGAAGAAATTTTCCAAAGTCTTCGACAATTCAAGATAAAGCTAAACCTAGAAAAGTGAGTATTCGGAGTACCTTTGGGAAAGCTACTCGGTTTCATCGTTTCACACTGCGGCATAGAGGTGGACCTAGAGAAGATCAACACAATCATGAATATGGCGCCCCTGATTTGCCAAAAGGATGTCCAGAAGCTGACCAACTGCACGGCGGTACTCAGTCGATTTGTTTCCCGACTCGAAGAAGGGGGTATGCCATTTTTCAAGCTCCTGAAGAATGTTGACAATTTCTAGTAGACACCTGATGCCCAACAAGCCTTCGAAGATTTCAAGAAGTTTCTTACCTCACCACCCGTGCTGGTATCACATATGCCCTAAGAGCCACTCATCCCATACCTTGTGGCAACTACTCAGGTGGTTAGTACGGTGTTGGTCGTGGAACACAAAGAGGCAGGTCACATCAATAAGGTGCAATAGCCAGTCTATCTCATCAGTGAGGTCCTGGGTGAATACAAGATGCGTTATCCTCAAGTCTAGAAGCTGCTATATAGATACTCATCACTGTCCGGAAACTGGTGCACTATTTCCAAGGGCACCTGGTCACGTTGCTTCCACTCGGAGATGTTCAACATAATCGCGAAGCCACCGGCAGAATCGCTAAATGGGCACTCAGGTTGATGGCTTTCAACATTACTTTTCAACTCAACCATGGATTCTTCTGGCCGACTGTGGTTACTGACGCTAAAGACATTATTCGGACATGTGAGGGATCCCAATTTTTTTGTTCGATGTGGAGGCCATGGGCCCTGGGTACCTCATCACAAGCATATGGGCCACTCAGACAGAGGATGGGCCTAGCCTTGTAATTAGAAATATGATAGAACCTGGCAGACTTTGCCTTGTACGATAAGGAATATACAGTCCTAGTCGAGTACGTTATATCTCTAAGAGGAGATCCCTTGGCTGTAATCCGGCTGGGACTCCTACCTTGTACCGTTGTCCCCCAGTATATAAGGGGAGGCAGGGCACCCCCTGAGGGCATAAGCTCATAGAAGCAAACATACATCCTCAAAGGAATACACCACAACTGGACGTAGGGTATTACCTCACATCAAGGGCCTGAACCAGTATAAACCTCCCCGTGTTCCGTTGCAGTCCACCGAGTTTTGATCCGACGAGTAGCCCTATATTCATATTGCCGGTGTAAAACATCGACAGTTGGCGCACCAGGTAAGGGCTTCGGCGAGATCTACATCTACAAGCTCAATGGATCCAGCAACCAGAGTCGACGATGGCAAATTCTCCCCTGGAGACACAATAACTTTTGGAAGCCTCGACTTCGTCGCCGACCAGATCGGCAATCTCACCTTGGCTGGTGCAGACCTGCTCCAACCGGTCGAGGAACCAGCTGACTCCGCGCTAGTCGGCCCACAAGACGCTGCAGCCACCCTCGTCGATTTGCTGCGGCAATCTACCACCTGTCTAGGTCTCGGGACAACTCTCTCCTTCGGCATCCGACTTGCGCTTGGCCTCGAGCCAGCTCGGGTTGGGCTAGGAGGGGGAGAGATCATCAATCTCCCATGCAGACTCGACAACGCCATGGATCTACATCCCACGCGGCAGACCCGATCCTCTATGCTTTAGTTTGGACACGGCCTAGAGCCATTCCAGATTGGATCTAGGGAGGTTGGAGTCGTCCTTACTTCGATGAACTACTTGGATTCTGACTCCAAGTCGGACAATGGTTTGAACACCAGTTTGGCGAGTTTCCTTCTGCCCCGAGAGATCTTCATGACATCAACCCCTCCACCGGAGGTGCGCCGAGTACAACAGGAGAAAGAAGAAGAGGCCCGCCGACTGCGGCAACAGGAGGACACCGAATGCGAGGCTCGCAACGACGAGCTACGTAGGGCTGGGCAAACCACTCAGCAACAAATCCTCCAGGCTAGAGTTGGCGACCACGACGTCTTCGTCACGCCACAGCAGAATGTCGTGGCCGCTGCAACCCTGCTAGACACACTCCAGCTCGGGCCTGATCATCAGGCCACCCCGACTATCACCAAGATCAAAGCCATGATTACAGCTGCTGCATGTCAGCAGCACCAGTAGTCGGGCGACACATTTGTACCAACCAACCGGTCGGGTTCTCCAGCGGCAATCTTGTCTACATCAGCACGACGCCGGGCAGTTGGCTCAAGTCAGCCGCATGCGGAGTCATGGCAAACATCCCTCAGCAACACGAACAACAATAATCGGTGGCGTCCCCAGAATGATCGCTGGTTCAACCAAGACCTCTGAGTTTGACTGCAACGTGATCTCCGTCAAGATATTAGCGCTCGGCGCCGCCAATGCGAAGACGACGAGCGTCGCCGACTGGAGGACGAGCACGAGCATTTCAGTCTCCACCACGAGAGGTTTAACCGTCACGGTCGGAGCCAGAACCCTCACGAAGATGAAGGCATACCAGCCTTCACCCAGGAGCTACAAGACATCGACTGGCCATCAGGCTTCAAGCCTACGGGAATCGAAAAATACGACGGCAAGACTAACCTCGAGTCCTGGCTCACCGTATATACTCTAGCGATCCGAGCCGCTGGAAGTGACCATAAAGCCATGGCTAACTACCTCCTGGTCGCCCTGGCCGACTCAGCGAGGACATGGCTAATAGGGCTCCCGAGGTGATCAATCAGCTCCTGGGGGGAATTCTGGGAATGCTTTATAGCCAACTTCCAAGGGACTTACGAGCGGCCGTCTTTCGAGCACGATCTTTATCAGCTGCACCAAAGGAAGAACGAGTCTCTCCATGAGTTCATCAAAACATTTGTCGAGAAGCGCAACTCGATCCCAATGATCAAGGACGAGGTCGTCATCGCCGCCTTCCACAAGGGAGTCAAGGATGCCCCGTTCATCGCAAAATTCACTCAAAAGCCACCAACCACTGTCGGGGCCCTCTTCAATATGGCGAATAAATACACCAACTCGGCCGAGGCGATCGCAGAGGCCGTCGACGAGAAGAAAGAGTCCCGGCAGAAGGACCAAAAGGCCAAAGCCAACAATGAGCCATCACAGAATAAATCCGGCAGCTGCAAGCGGAAGTCGGACAATGAGGTGGCCAACATGGAGTGGACCCAGTCGCGACCTCCAAAGAACAATGAGTACCAAAAGGTTATGAACGGGCCTTGCCCCTTCCACCCCAAGGGTAAACACACGGCCAAGGTGTGACATCCTAGCCCAATTAGAGTCTGGCCTATGTGGCCCATGATTGCTGTGTGCACTTGATTAGTACCACCTTGCTTGTTGAGCAAGAGTTGAACCAACTTATAAGGCCTGGTCCCTCCAACCATAGCACTTCTGGGTTAACCCTTTTACACGAAGCGAGGACGAAAGTGTAAGTGGGGTGCTATGTGTAAGTGGACCCGCCCGTCGGATGGGCTGGGCTGCGCGGTTCTGGAGGGCAAGCTGTTACAACTAGTATTAGAGCCAACCCTCACGGTTGCACGTACGGGTCAGTGTGCGGACATATGGCACATGACGCATGTGGGCTCTGTGTGAGGCACATGGCATGGCATATTGTTAGTGATATGCCCTAGAGGCAACATGGAGATGTTATCTATATCACATGCTATGTTTATAATGTATTGATTTGTTCCTTGAAATAGACATTATCATTATTGATCAATGAGTATGTGACTTATTCATGAGACTCTTAATGTCAAATGTTGCTATTTCTAAATGATCCCTGATCATATATCATATGAGGAACAGATATGATTCTGATATCAGCATATGTATTGATTGATGATCATGTCTCATGGATCATGGTATGGAGATACCAAATCGATAATATGGACATATGTTAGTGAACATGTGTTGGATAGACCCATCATGAGATACTGCAGAGATTTCGTGTGTCATCAGTTAGTCTCAAGTAGTGTTTATGTAGAGTCCTTAGACTTGAGATCATCGTGGTTTCCAACATACGTAGTAGCTTATTTTGGGACTACTAAACACTACTCCGTAACTGGGTAGTCATAAAAGTAGTCTTCGGGTTTGCTATGAAACATGTAGTGGGATGTGAATGATCAAGATAGAATTTGCCCCTCCTTAAGGGAGAGATACCTTTGGGCCCCTCGATGTAATGGATTATGGAAGTGCATGGCCATGCTAGGGTGATTGAGGTGTCAATCACAAGTTTGTAATCCAGCACAGGATCGAGAGAGTGATTGAGCTATTAAGAGGATGACACAAGTCTCACCTTGAGCTCAATCGATATCGTGAGGCAAAGGGATTTGTACATGAGGACATTACAGGTTCAGTCGATATGATCTTTACGTATATTTTGGGGTTAATATGCCTTGCTAGAGGCCACTATTAACAGGGTGACCAGAAAGGCGTTTCTAGGTCGCAACAAAATATACATGAACCTATAGGGTCGCACGCTTAACGGGTTGGATATGGGCTCGATTTGGATAGAGATCCGAGTAGACTCTTACTAGGCCTTGGTCCACGAGGCCCGAGTGAGGAGGTCTATATATAGGGAGGCGAGGGGCCGAGGACATTCACGTTTTTCTATTGATCTCGAGCTAAACCCTAGCTGCCACCTCCCGAGCCAAACCCTAGCCGCACACGAGTGCTAGTACACTCGCAATTAGCATTCTAGCCCTGGACGTGTGGATACCGGTGGAGGCGCTGCTCATTGCAGCGTTGATTGGCATCGACGCTGATTAGATCTACAGAGATCGACTACTTCCACTACTACCTCGACGCGCACGTGGTTGGACAGGCTTCTCCAACCCTTCTTCCGCTGCACTGCGCGTCTAGTGGTAACGATTCATGATCCCTCTCTCGCATGATGTCCTGATGTGCACGGTAGAAAAGTTTTGTTTTCTGCTATCGTAGCCTGCGCGTACTCCTATACATATGGCGTTGGCACTAGACGTACGGATGTGCGCTAAGAGGGGGCACGTTCCTGGACATTTGCCTATATGCCTGTGTGGCTATGCGAGTAAGTTGGACTGGCGGGGACGCCAGGTCCTTTGAGGGGGGTGTGTGTGACATCCTGGCCTAATTAGAGTCTAGCCTATGTGGCCCATGAGTGTTGTGTGCACTTGATTAGTACCACCTTGCTAGTTGAGCAAGAGTTGAACCAACTTATAAGGCCTGGTCCCTCCAACCATAGCACATCTGGGTTAACCCTTTTACACGAAGCGAGGACGAAAGTGTAAGTGGGGTGCTATGTGTAAGTGGGCCCGCCCATCAGATGGGCTAGGCTGCACGGTTCTAGAGGGCAAGCTGTTACACAAGGATTGCTTCATGCTCAAGAAGTTTGCTTTTGAGCAGGCTTCATCATCTGGCACCGACAAGGACAAGGACAAGCCAGATTTGGGCCCGGCTGACAATTATCAAGATCCCCAGGCCGAGCTCAACCATATCTTTGGAGGGCCGTTTGCGTACGAGTCCAAACGGAAGCAGAAGCTAACAGCACGTGAGATCAATGTGGTCTCTACAGCAGACGCCCCCTAATATTTGCGTTGGTTAGAAACACCCATCACATTCGACCGCACAAATCACCCCGATCGGGTTTCACACCCGAGACGCTACCCACTCGTCCTGGACCCTGTCGTCAAAAATATCAAGTTGAAGAAGGCTCTCATAGATGGAGGCAGCGCGTTCAACATCCTCTTCACCAAGACCTTGGATGAGATGAAGATCCCTCATTCATATCTGCGGCCAAGTATGGCGCCCTTCCACAAGATAATTCCCGGCCTGTCTTCATACTTTGAGATTGCGTACCACGTGATACTCAGACGACCAGCGCTTGCCAAATTCATGGTGATACCGCACTATACTTATATGGTGCTCAAGATGCCCAAGCCAGCCGGAGTCCTCTCCCACCGCAGCGACGTCAAGCAAGCCTTCACCTGCGACAAGGAGAGTTGCGAGTTGGCTCAATCGCAAGAGGCGGCAGTCAGACACAACAGCATTCGGCAAGCCGTCACAACTGAAGTTGAGGATGACCAAGTTCCGGTGGAAAAGCAGCAAAGTCGAGAATTTCAGTGGACTCTGACACGAAGAAGATCCCCCTGGACCCTTTCGACCCCTCCAAGACTGCTCTAGTCGGGACTGGACTCGATCCCAAATAGGAAAACGCGCTCGTCACCTTCCTTCAAGCCAAGAAAGATATCTTCACATGGAAACTGTCCGACATGCCGGGCGTACCAAGGGAGGTGATCGAGCACGCCCTCAATGTCAAGACAGACACCAAGCCAGTCAGGCAACGGCTACGGTGCTTCGCACAGGACCGGAAAGATGCTATTCGGGAGGAGATAACCAAGCTCCTCGCAGCCGGGTTCATCAAAGAGGTCTTCCACCCGGACTGGCTGGCAAACCCAGCTCTGGTCCGGAAGAAAAAAGGTAAATGGCGCATGTGCATCGACTACACCGATCTAAACAAGGCATGCCCCAAGGATCCATTTGGTCTCCCGAGAATAGATCAGGTGGTGGATTCAACCGCGGGGTGCGAACTTCTCAGCTTTCTCGACTGTTACTTGGGATACCACCAAATCAGCCTGAAGGAGGAGGACTGCTTAAAGACGTCTTTCATCACGCTGTTTGGCGCATACTGCTACATCGCTATGCCGTTCGGTTTGAAAAACGCTGAAGCAACGTATCAACGAGCAATTCAACGATGTCTACACACTCAGATCGAGGGCAACGTGGAGGCCTACGTCGACGACGTGGTGATCAAGACCAAGTCCAAAGAAGACCTCATTGCTGACCTGGAAGAAACCTTCCAAAATCTTCGAAGATTCAAGATGAAGTTGAATCCGGGAAAGTGCGCCTTCGGTGTGCCATCCGGCAAGCTACTCGGCTTCATCGTATCGCATCACGGCATCGAGGCCAACCCAGAGAAAGTCAATGCAATCATGAACATGGCACCCCCGACTAGCCAGAAGGACGTCTAGAAGCTGACAGGCTGCATGGCGGCACTCAGCCGATTCATTTCCTGACTAGGCGAACGGGGCATGCCCTTTTTCAAGCTACTGAAGAAAGCAGACAATTTCTAATGGACTCCCGAAGCCTAGCAAGCCTTCGAAGACTTCAAGAAATTTCTCACATCACCACCCGTGTTGGCATCACCTATGCCCCAAGAACCATTAATGTTGTATCTAGCGACAACCAATCAGGTAGTCAGCACGGTGCTGGTGGTCGAGCGATCCGAACCGGGTCATATACAAAAAGTTCAACGGCCAGTCTATTTTGTCAACGAGGTTCTAGCCGACTCAAAAATAAGATATCCATAGATCCGAAAGCTGCTCTACGGCCTACTCATCACTGTCCGGAAGCTGGTGCACTTTTCCAGTCGCATCAAGTCATGGTGGTCACATCGTATCCACTTGGGGACGTCCTGCATAACCGTGAGGCCACCGGCCAAATCACTAAATGGGCACTCGAGTTGATGGCGTTCGACATCACCTTTCAGCCACGGACAGCAATCAAATCACAAGCTCTAGCCGACTTCGTGGCTGAGTGGACAGAAGTTCAGATGCCTACATCAACAGCGAAGCTAGAGTACTGGACAATGTACTTCGATGGTTCTCTAAAGATCAGCGGCGCCGGGGCCGGCGTCGTACTGACATCACCCACCAGTGAAAAACTCAAGTACATTCTACAAATCCACTTCCCGACTTCCCACAATGTCGCCGAGTACGAGGCACTCATTCACGGGCTCCGCATTGCTATATCACTTGGTATCTGCCGACTGGTTGTGCGAGGAGACTCTCAACTCGTGGTGAACCAAGTCATGAAAGACTGGACATGGCTCGACGATACCATGGCGGCATACTGTCAGGAGGTCAGAAAGCTGGAAAACAAGTTCGGCGGGCTAGAGATAACACATATCCTACGACAATACAATGATGCTGCAGACGAATTGGCAAACATGAGATCCAAGCGAGAAGTGGTCCCGACAGGGATCTTTGTCGAGCAACTAATGGAGCCGTCAGTCAAAAACAAACCAGTGCCAGAGTAGTCGGGAGGCGAACCTACCCTGGCAACAGACGAAGTACTGATCATATCCGACGATTGGTGGACTCATGTTCTCAAATTCCTCCTGGACGATGAACTCTTAGAAGATCGCAGCAAAGCCAAACAAATCAAACGTTGAAGCAAAACTTTCCTAGTAGTCGGAGAAGACCTGTACCAAAGAAGTGCATCCGGTGTCCTCATGCGTTGCGTCACAACTGAGGAGGGCAAGCAGATTCTGCAATCGATAGACACGGGCGTATGTGGCAACCATGCCATACCAGGACGTTAGTCGGAAAGGCTTACAGACAGGGATTTTTCTGGCCAACAGCAGTAACAGATGCCAAAGACATTGTTCGCACATGCGAGGGTTGTCGGTTCTATGCAAGACAAACAAATCTCCTAGCCCAAGAACTTCAAACCATACCAATCTCTTGGCCCTTTGCAGTATGGGGGCTTGACATGGTCGGGCCTTTCAAGAAAGCACCAGGAGGGTTCACACACTTGTTCGTCGCAGTAGATAAATTCACCAAGTGGATTGAGGCAAAACCCGTTGCTACCATAACAGCGGCAAGAGCAAAGGACTTCATCATGAGTATATTATACCGATCCGGGGTTCCTAATCGCATCATAATGGATAACGGTACTCAGTTCACGGGTAGCGTATTTCAAGATTTCTATGACGACTTCAGCATCAAGATCTGTTATGCATCTGTGGCACACTCACGGAGCAATGGGCAGGTTGAGCGTGCCAATGGCATGGTCTTACAAGGCATCAAGACAAGAATATTCGACCGACTTCAACCATACGCGGGCTGGTGGGTACAAGAACTCCCATCCGTTCTCTGGTCTCTTCGAACCACGGTTAGTCGGGCAATAGGGCAATCCCCTTTCTTTCTGGTCTATGGTGCTGAGGCTGTGCTACCAACCGAGTTAGAGTTCGGCTCTCCACGAGTTCGGGCTTACTTGGAAGACAAATCCAATAATACCCGATTGGTCGAACTAGATCAGTTGGAAGAAGCGAGGGACATCGCAACAATTCAGTCGGCAAGGTATCTTCAAGGCCTGCGTCCTTACCACAATCGCAATGCCCGTGGCCATGCCTTTTTGGTTGGAGATCTTGTCTTGAGAAAAATACAAACCACCAAAGACATGCATAAACTATCCCCAATATGGGAAGGGCCGTTCATTATCGGCAAGGTTACACGGCCAGGCACCTACCGACTGAAGACCGAAGACAGTGCCCTCGTCAACAACTCATGGAATATAGAACAGCTACGTCCTTTCTATACCTGAGTTTTATATTTTTCCATGTGTGCAATTTTTCTCTGACTCACTACGCCGCTTGTTCCAACCGAGTAGTGAGTTGGGGGTTGCATGTATTCTATGTGCTTTGTCAATAATATATGAGCTTGTTTTACTTAAGTTATGAGGTTTTGCAATGACTTTGTTATGTTTGCCCAAGTACAGCTTTCTGCAGTTGACGATTTTATTAAGTTCCTATAGACTAACTCGGTGTAGACTATATTGTCGGGTAAAGCTAATGACAACTAAGTAAAAAACTCAAAACTTGGCGGCATTGCACATATATTTACACATGTCCTTACAAAAATTTATATACACTGACAACATGTTGAATTGTTCTTACATACCCAGGTCTCGGGTGATCACCTCTGCAGTCGGCCTCGCCTGGGTTATCAACTCCGGCGCCTCCTCAGGTGTTGTCTCCTCGGTGAATCCCTCTCCGATGGCTTCAAGGTTTGCCCTAGGGTAGATTGACTTGGTCATCGCCAGGGTTTGGGCCACGCCGACAATAACACGCTCATCCAATTACCTTTTCAGGATACTCGGGGCTTCGGTAAGGCGCACCTGCACCTGGGAGATCGTGTTGGAGCTAGTTCCCATGTAGTGAGGGTCCATTACGTCAAGGAGCCCTTTCATGGACTCGACAAGGATCTCCCGTGACCCCTTGATGACTTTTATCTCCTCTGCAAAAGCTTGAAACTGGATATGGGCATTGGCTCTAGCAGCTAACCAGGTTCATCGACAAGTAAACTTGTTAGGCAAAACTGCAGACAGAGTACCTAAGGGATTGGTCAAGATCATTGTCAGAGTAGAGACTTACTTTCATAGTTGGCCTCCCATTTGGCTTTGGCCTTCTCTAGTTCAACTTTCTCTTTCTCGAGCTTGGCGTTGCCTTCTCCAAGTCAGCTTTGTCTTTCTCGAGCTTAGCTTTGGCCTTCTCGGCCTCCTTCAGCTTGGATTCTCCCTCTGTTCGGGTCTTCACCTCGGCTTCGAGGGCTGCACATCAGAATGGTCGAGAACCCGAGATTGCAGTTAGGACACAACTGGGCAGTCGGGAAACAACAAAGTTGGAGAAATATGCATGGGATTTAGTTAGGAAGACAAACACGGAAGACTTACTTCCGATCTTCTTGGCCAGAGCCTACTTCTCATCCCTGAGCTGGTCAATGGCTCCCCTCAGCCAAGTCTCCCTCTCTTGGCTCAACTGCTCCAATTTGGCCTTCGAGGTCTGGAGCTGGCCTAATTGCTAGAGTTGGGGGACAAGTTGGGTCAAGACCTCGTTCATCCTCTCCGAGCGGTCTACAACTTTCTGCTTGGGGAAAAATAGAGTAAAGCAAAGTTAGTCAGCGGAACACCAGAGACAAAGGAAATAGTCGGGGACTCAACACTGCAAGGCTCACTACATACTTGGAGCCCCCGGGACGCGGCAATTGCAGCACGGAGGAGCACCTCGTGCTCCCTCTCCGCCGCCACTTTATCGTGTTCATAACTCTTCACAGTCCCCTTGGGAGTCACCCAGTGGGTTCTCAGGAACTTGCGGGAAGGAGCCTCAAGCCTGAGGAGGTCCGCTTCCTCTGAAGACGATGATGACACGGACGGCGACAAGGTTCTAGCCCCCAACTCAACAGCTGCAGGGGCTTCAATGATCTGCTCAGGGGCTGGGGCAACAGCTTCCATATCTGCCCCTTGGTCAGCCGGTGTTAGCAACCCTGCAGTCAGGACAGCCTCAGTCCCAGTGACTGGGGTGGTCACTGGCTCGGTAGATGCGCTTGTTGGCGCTGGCTCGGCTGGGGCTGGCTCTACAACGGGAGCAGCCGGCGTGGTCTCCTTGAGATCGATGTTGGCATGCTTCCTGCACGATGAGACAGACATCAAGACACTGCTATGCTGAACAAGATTTTCAAAAGATCTAAAGTTGTTTACCTCTTGGATTTCTTAAACTTCCATTCAGGGGTTCCGGTTGTCGGTAGCAGAGGGTTGCTGGCTGTCGGGCTTGATGGCGTGGCAGTCGGTGGTGGCGTCTTCCTCTTAGCCGGCCTGGTTTCTGGACCAGCTGACTGGGGCGGCGCCATCCTTAGGCTCGATGTTGCTGAGCCTGACTGCGCTGGTCCCGGTCTGGGACTCGGTGGCCTGGGAGCTGTGCTGGCGGTGTCTTTGATTTTCAGACTCCCAGCTGTGGCACTCATCCTGATGATTTTCTTCTTGCCCTGGTCTTCAATAGGCTTCTTCCCCGCTCTCTTGGAGTTGGGTTGGACAGCAGAGGGACTTAATGGCCTCTTCTTCGACTTCACAACCAACAAAGTTTGGGAGTCTTCATCGAACTCCTCACATGACTACAAGTAGTTCAACAACATACATCATACACTGCAGGACAATCCAAGATATACACTTGCAAGCATTCATCACAAATGGATACCAAGTCGGGATTTCGGCGTTACCTTTGGGCGAGGCCTTTTCCTGCTGAAGGCTTTGGGGGTGCGCTCTACATCTTCAGTCTCAATTACCCCGCTCGTAAAATAGCTAAGCAGGATGTCAGTCACCTTGTACTTGTCGGCTAGGTCTGGATATTCTCGGCTGGGATCGTTTTTCCCTTTATACTCCTAGCCGAAGTGACTTCTCAGCTTCAGTGGCCTGATGTGGCGACATAGGAAACATCTGGCCACCTAGGGGCCAGTCAATCCAAACTTCCTCAGCTTATCCAGCTTTTCAAGCAATTGAAACACCTGGCCCATCTCCTCGAAAGTTAGCACCGATGACCAATTGGACGAGACCACTGGAGACAAGCCGGTGAACGGGGGCAGAGAAGGCTCAAGATCAGAGCAATAAAACCACTCTTTGTGCCAGCCTTTGAGGGAGGTTTTCAAGGGGTGACGGAGATAGATTTTCTTCATGTCACTCCTAAGCTGAAGACCAGCCCCCCTATCACTTGGACATTGTTTTTTGAGGGCTGGGGTTTAATGTGGAACAGGTACCTAAACAGATTGAAATGGGGTTCCACACCCAGAAAGCACTCACAAAGAGTCATGAAGATTGAGATTCGCAAGATGGAGTTGGGATTCAGATTCACCAACTCTAGCCCATAGAAAGAAAGAAGCTGGCACAAGAAGTCCGAAGAAGGAAGAGAGAGCCTTCGGTCAAACAAAGAGGCGAAGACAAAGGTCTCACCAGATTGGGGCGCCGGGATCGATTCCCCCTCAGCCGGACACTAGTGGATAACTTCTTGGCTTTGCAATCTCAGCTGCTTCTCTAGAAGCTTCAGCTTAGCCGACCCGCAATCCAAAGTCGGCCAAGTCTCGTCGGTCACCTCTAGGATCTTCGATGCTCTCGGCATGGCTGGGGGCGAGGAGATTTGGGGAAAACGTTATTGGGGGATTGGAATGGACGAAGAGGAGTGGGATCGCCTGAGTTTCAATGGGGAAGAGTGAGCAATGGCAAACCCTAGCGAGGCGGGAGGCGAAATTTCGGCGCGGAAGCTGGAAGACAAAACGATTGATGGATTGGAGAAGATGAGGGAATCTTTTCTCTCTCTCCCCGCCTTTTATAGAGCTTGTACCAATTCGTGGGCTTGGGCTTACAAAGTCGGTATTGGGCCACCAAGATATGAGTTTCTATAGTAGCACGCTCAATATGGGCCACTCGCTGGCTGTGTTAAAATCATAGTGCTGGTGCTACTAACAGGAACCGATGAGGTAAACAAATATGCTTCATGAAGGCCTAATAGCTGAACACATGTGTTCGGGTATCTGTATTATCCAACAGGTATTGAGGATATATCCTTATAAGGGTCACAAGCTGGTCTTCATCAAAATTGGGGATGTAGGTATCTCTCAAGTACACCTGACCACATAATGGATTAAATTTCATAGCGTGGTACTCGGCTTACATGCTTATCCAATATTTGCCATGAGCAAATATTCTTCCAATTGACATGACGCTGAAGAGTCTAACTTCCGAGTAGTGCACTACTCGGGAACGACTATAAATATTTCTTCCAGCTGACATGAAGCTGAGGAGTCTAACTTCCAAGTGGGACGCCACTCGGGAAAGACTATAAACACCTTTTCCAGCCGATATGACGCTGAAGAGTCTAATTTCCGAGTGACATACTACTCGGAAAGACTATAAAATATTCCGGTTGATATGATATCGAAGAGTCTCATATACCAGTAGTATACTACTCGGGAAAGACTACAAGGTTAAAGATCTTTGACTTCATGTTTAATTGTTTTCATAATTAAGCACAAAGTCGGGGGCTACACCTAATAGGTGCGCCTATTTGGTGCACACTATTCATACATCTACATAGAGCCCTTCATAGCCTCGTTGCCAGCTGACATGAAGCAGGACTCGGGAAGAAGAAGCACTCAGACAAAGAGTACTCGAGAGTAATGCACTCGAGCAATCTTCACCGTGGAGGATGAGCACTCGGCATCAGCTATGACTTAACTATGAAGGTCTCAGGGGCTGCTGTGGAGGCCATGGGCCCTAGCTACCTCATCACAAGCATATGGGCTACTCGGACAGAGGATGGGCCTAACCTTGTAATTAGACATATGATAGAACCTAATAGACTTTGTCTTGTATGATAAGGAATATACAGTCCTAGTCGGGTAGGTTATATCTCTAAGAGGAGATCCCTTGGCTGTAATCCAGCTGGGACTCCTATCTTGTACCCCTGTCCCCCAGTATATAAGGGGAGGCAGGGCGCCCCCTGAGGGCATAAGCTCATAGAAGTGAACATACATCCTCAAAGGAATACACCACAACTAGACGTAGGGTATTACCTCACATCGAGGGCCTGAACCAGTATAAACCTCCCCATGTTCCTTTGCAGTCCACCGAGTTTTGATCCAACGAGTAGCTCTATATTCATATTGCCAATGTAAAATATCGACACTCAGCAAACTCATCTCCCGGCTCAAGAGTTGCAGACTATTTCAATATCATGGCCCTTTGCAATCTAGGGGCTCGACATGATCGGGCCGTTCAAGAAGGCATTAGGAGAGTTCACACATCTTTTCGTCGCTGTGGACAAGTTCACAAAGTGCATTGAGGCAAAACCCATTGCTACCATCACTGCGGCCAGAGCAAAAGACTTCATCATGAGTATTATATACCGATTTGGAGTCCCCAATCGCATAATCATGGCCAACAACACTCAGTTCACGAGCGGCATCTTCAAGGATTTCTGCCACAAGTTCGGCATCAAGATTTGTTATGCTTCTGTGGCACACCCACAGAGCAATGGGTAGGTGGAGCACACAAATGGCATGGTTCTCCAAGGTATCAAAACAAGAGTATTCGACCTACTATGGCCTGACGTTGGGTGATGGGTACAAGAACTCCCGTCTGTTCTGTGTCACTCCGTGCAACAGTTAGTCGGGCAATAGGGCAATCCCCTTTCTTCCTTGTCTATGGTGCTAAGGCCGTGGTACCTGCCGAGTTGGAGTTCGGCTCTTTGCAAGTCCGGGCCCACTCTAAAGACAAATCCAATGAAGACCGACTGGTTGAGCTAGATCAGTTGAAGAAGCAAGAGACATTGCCATGATCCAGTCGGCCAGATACCTACAAGACTTGCATCGTTATCACAGTCGTAATATCCATGCCCGCGCCTTTTTGGTGGGAGATCTTGTATTACATAAATACAGACCACTAAAGACAGGCATAAATTATCTCCCTTATGGGAGAGGCCATTCATTATTGCTAAGGTGACACGCACGGGGGCTTATCGGTAGAAGCGTGAAGATTGCTCCCTCATCGACAACTCTTGGAATATAGTACAGCTACATCTTTTCTATACCTAAGCATTGTATTATATTCAGTTCATATATATAAAAATAAAGTTTTCATACTCTGACTCACTGTTTCCAACCGAGTAGTGAATCAGGGGCTACATGTTATTACTATGGCTTTGCTTTACATTGTTAAAACCTGAGTATTTTTTTGTCTAAGTCACGAAGTCTTGTAACGGCTAGTAGTACCGAGTACAACTCTAACGGGATAAGCGCTTTTTAAGCCAACTCCTACCACTTGGCACACACAGCTAGTCGGATAAGACTAATGACAAAGATGACAACATAAGCACTCGGCGTAATTTCATAAGCAAACAAAAAACCAAGTTATTTACATGCAACATACAGCCTGTACAACACGTTGTTCGTTCATACACATGTCTAGCAATATCAACAAGTAATACTCAAGGATCTGGTCCTTGCAGCTACATGGGAAGGTCATCTGCTATTGCCTTAGCTGTTGCATGAACCTCATTGATCAGAGCAAGTGCTTGTTCTGGAGTTGTTCCATCTGCAAAGTCCTCGCCGATTGCCATGACGTCTACTCGGGGGGTACAGCGACTTGGTCATGGCCAGCGCCTGCGTAATCACGACTGTTGCATGCTGCTACACAAATGCCTTCAAGTCTGCCGGGGTAGCCTAAAGTCGTTGAAGCACGTCGGCAGCAGCAGCAAAACTTGAACTGGCTTCCTCTAGCTTCATCACATCAAGTATTACCTTGGCGGCATCGATGAATGATTGCCTAGAGTTCTCCATATGGCGAATCTGCTCCGAGAACGACTTGAACTACGATTGGATTTTCATCTTGTAGTTTGTCCAAGAGGCAGGTTGTGAGAAGGCAAAGCAGAACCAACCAAGATATACTCAGAAAGAAACACCAGGAACCGAGTGGCATACCTACAAATTCAATTTCAATCATGGCCTTCGCAGTGCCGAGATCCTTGAGTTCTTTCTTGAGACTACCGAGTTCCTGGGATTGATTGTAAATAGTCGACTCTCAAACTACAAAGACAAAGTGCAAGAGTTCAACAAAGGAATGCAACAGCAAAGACCTACTCGGGAAACAATAAGGCTTACCTCGGACAGTGCCCATGAGGTCAAATTTCTCATCCCGCAAGCTGTTCACCGCATCGTGGAGCCAGTTTTCCCTCTCCTTGCCTTTAGCTGGATTTTGTCCTTCTCTTGCTGCAATCTTGTCAGCAGAGTTATCTGAGGAGCACGTCTGGCAAAAGCCCGGCTCAACTTCTCAAACCTTTTGGTGATTTTCTGCACAAGACAAAGTTTGCTGATTGCAACAACAAAAAGTGGTGGCATGACTATCACTATTGAGTTGAAAATTTTACCTGGACTTGCTACAAGGCTTTTATTGTAGCCTCTTACAGCTCAATCTGCTCCTTATTGGCGGCCTACTCGTCGAGTGTCAATGTATCCACATTCCTATCCGGATTCCTATAGCTGAATGTCTTTAGGGGATTACGCGGTGGTGCTGGCAGCCTTGGGATATCATCGTCGGAATCAAGGGCTGCTGGACCACCCCTAGAAGATGGAAACAAAAGTGGCGAGGGTGTTGTGGGCCTTGGATCAGATAGAGGGGCTGGCTCGGTGGCCTGGTTTTCCTTCTCCTGGCTGGGGGAGGTAGGTTGGGCATCCGAGTGCCCCACTTCAGCCTCGGGGGTTGGAGGGGCACTCGGTTCAGCTTGCTAGGCCTCGGCCTCAACCCCAGCCGGGTCGATGTCAGGCACTGGTACCTGCAGTGGTGACCCCTTGGGGTCCGCGTGATGGGGACGAGGTACCCGATCTTTCGATGAGATTGATAACTATCGATTTGTTGGTGGAGATGACCCTGGCAACTCGACTACAAATGCACGATGTCACTTGCGCCGTAGCAATCACTGAACCAATTCCGAGATGTTATTGACCTCGCTGGAGGCGCGATCAACCTGAACAAGAAATTCAATCCCTGCAAGCAATCAAAGAACTAGCAAGAATAGGACGTAGGCAATCTGATATTGCGAATATGAATGAAGCATAGGTTGTATGGTAAAAACAAGGTTGGGATTCCGAAGTTGTCTTGACAGGTGGTCATTCGACACAACTGAAGAACAGAAGTTTGCACAATGGCTAAACCTAAACTCAATGAAATCCACCTTCTAGCAAAGGAGGCGGCGGCTCCTTTATAGGGAACGACTAGGGGTGGCATCTACAGTGCACGCCCTAGGGTTACAAGGCCCATGGGCCCAAATGGTAGTGATGCAGCACCCTTTTGACTCGGACTCAGAAACCAATGTGGACTTTTTTGATGATTGCGGTGGCTCAGATGGAATTTAAAGATAAGGTTGGATCTGTTGGAAAGCAGACTTGATAAGCTTTCCATGAAGTACAAGAACATCCCAAAAGGAGTCCATATGAGGAAGTTATGCCTGTTTGAACTTATTAACATCGCAGCAGTCCGAATCTGATTCCAAACCGAGTCCAACTCTAATTCTTGCTTGACTTGACCCCAAAGTAGCATGGTATCGTTCACTATTCCTTCCATGCATGTCCATGACTCCATGTCCCTTTCCTTCATCCTTTCCTAGGTTCCTAAGCACAATTAGTAGCGGTAGCGGTCTATTCACAGTAATATATGAACCTAGGAATGAATTCACCTGGTAATTAAGTTGACGAGCACGAGCTCCAGTAAGTGGTTCTTGCTATGGATGAGTAAGTGGTCCTTGTTGTCGATGAGTTGTATCCATAGAAGGGACGTCCTCATCACCGCGTCACTCGGCTTCTTGCAAACAGATATCATACTAAACCTATTACAACGATTCAAGAATCATGAAGACATCAAAAGATGGAGTACCTCTTGGAAGTCTTAAATTTTATCCCGTACCCGGCATGAGATGAGGAGAGCGGTGGCAAGCTTGTAATCTTGTCACTGGTGGCCACGTCAGTTAGCACTGGGCCAATCGGCGTGGCGTCGGGTGGTGGGAAATTTGGCGGTAGCAATGATGGTTTGGCAGCCAGCTGTGATGTCGGTGTAGCCAGAGCGGTAGTCGGTGTCTGCTGCAGTATGGCTGGCACGGCGGCAGGTGTCAGCGATGGCGTAGTGGCACTTGTGTGAGCTAAACTCAGCGTGATCCTGCAAGGCAAACAGACAACGTTGATTCACTTCATACAGTTCATCACAATCAGCATATCAATGATCACCCGAAGACACAAGATCAGCAAGCTTATTGCCGGTGGTGGCCTTTTCAGGCTGAACGGCTTGGCAAAGTTCTTCGGGTCAAGTGTATCGGGGATGCCTTCTCTTCATTCATCCTCTCGGGGTTTTCCCAAGTAGGGTCATCCTTTCCCTAGTACTCGTAGCTGGGGTGTACTCAGTCTTTTAGAGGCTGAATTCTCCTTATGAGGAATGCCCGAGCAACCCAGACCCCTATCAGCCCGTTCTTCCTCAGGCCTGCCAGCATATCTAGCAGGACATGCATTTGCTTCATCTCTACTTCATTTGGGAGCGTTGTCCAGCTGTCGAGCACCTTGGGGGCATGGCCGACGAAGGGAGGCAGGAAGGGCTCGGGGTTGGAGCTTCCTGGTACCATCCCTTCAAAGAAGTCTTGAGGGGGAGGTTGATGTAGACCTTCTTCAACTCGTTGTGAAGCTGAAGACCACCCCCCCCCCCCCAATCACCTAGGGTTGATGCTTGTTCAGTTGCGGCTTGAGGTGATAGAAATATCGAAAGAGATTGAAATGAGGGAGGATGCCAAGAAAAGTTTCTCACAGAGTGATGAAGATGGAGATTTGAAGGATGAAGTTGGGGTTGAGATGCACTAGCTCAATCTGGCAATAAGCTAGCAAGCCGCGCAGAAAGTCGCAGGAGGGAAGAGCCTGACCTCGATGGAAGAAAGATTCAAAGACCACGATTTCATGCGTCTCTAGCATGGGGACGGTCTCAACCTCGGCAGTGCGTCAGTTGATGAGTTCCTTGGCCTACAGCGCCCCCTCCCACACCATGTGTGCCAGCCTAGATCCACAGGACACTGAGATCAGCCATTCGCTAGTTGGTAGCTGGGCGGAATCGGATCCAGATTTCGTCATTTTCTCATATCAAGGGATTGGGTGAAGTTTTGGTGGGCTTTGGGAGTGTGGATGCGGAAGCAGAGATTGAAGGGCTTGTGGATCTAGAGCGGTTTGCTAGAAGCTTGAAAACCCTAGGCAAGCTCAGGAGGCAGAGAGAACCCTAGGTAAACAGGCACGGTCGCTGGGAGCTGAAAGGGTTTGTGCTATGTGGGAAAGAAGCGGAATCTTTCTTCTCCCCACTACTTAAAGGGCTGCATTGGGTTGGTTGGCTTGGGTCGGCCTATTCAGTAGTGGGCCAAAAGATATGAGTTCTTACATAGCATGTCCTATTGGTCCACTGGCCGATTCTATTAAAATCACAACTCGGTGTTGTTTTACAATAACCAATTAAAATAATCAGATATACTTCATACTAAGCCTATAAGCTAGGAATATAGGTTTAGGTATCTGAATTATTTACAGGTATTAAGGATATATCCTTATAAGAATCAATAGCTGGTCTCCATTAAAATTGGGGATACAGGTATCTCTCAAGTACACCTTGTCACACATTGGATTTGATCCATAGTGACACTCGGCTTACATGCTTAACCAAATTGCCATGAGCAAAATTCCAGTTAATAATTGGTTGAAGAGTCCAATTTATAAGAAACATATCACTCAGGAAAGACTGAAAGGATAAAGAGCTTTGACTTTATGGTTTATTGTTTCTCAATTAAGCACTGTGGAGGCCATGGGCCTCGGGTACCTCATCACAAGCATATGGGCCACTCGGATAGAGGATGGGCCTAGCCTTGTAATTAGAGATATGGTAAAACCCGGTAGACTTTGCCTTTTACAATAAGGAATATACAGTCCTGGTTGGGTAGATTATATCTCTAAGAGGAGATCCCTTGGCTGTTATCCGGCTGGGACTCCTACATTGTACCCCTGTCCCCCAGTATATAAGGGGAGGCAGGGCACCCCCTGAGGGCATAAGCTCATAGAAGCGAACATACATCCTCAAAGGAATACACCACAACTGGACGTAGGGTATTACCTCTCATCGAGGGCCTAAACCAGTATAAACCTCCCCGTGTCCTTTGCAATCCACTGAGTTTCGATCCGACGAGTAGCCCTATATTCATATTGCCGGTGTAAAACATCGACAGTTGGCGCGCCAGGTAGGGGCTTCGGCTAGATCTACATCTACAAGCTCGATGGATCCAGCAACCGGAGTTGACGGCGGCAAATTCTCCCCCGGAGATACAATCTCATTCAGAAGCCTCGACTTCGTCGCTGACATGTTCGGTAATCTCACCTTGGCCGACGCAGACCTGATCCGACCGGTCGAGGAAGCAGCCGACTCCGCGCTAGTCGGCCCACAAGACGCTGCAGCCACCCTCGTCTATTTGCTACAGTGATCTACCACATGTCCGGGTCTTGGGACAACTCTCTCCTTCGGCGTCCGACTCGCGCTTGGCCTCAAGCCGGCCCGGGTCGGGCTAGGTGGGGGAGAGATCGTCAATCTACCTTGCAGACTCGGTGACGCCACGGATCTACATCCCACGCGGCAGACCCGATCCCCTGCGGTTCAGTTTGGACGTGGCCTAGAGCCACTCCTAATTGGATCTAGGGAGGTCGGAGTCGTCCTTACTCTGATCAACTACTCGGATTCCGACTCTAGGTCGGACAACGGTTTGAACACCAGTCTGGCAAGTTTCCTTCTGCCCCAAGAGATCTTCATGGCTTCAACCCCTCCACCGGAGGTGCGCCGACTACAAGAGGAGCAAGAAGAGGAGGCACGCCGACTACGGCAACAGGAGGAGGCCGAGCACGAGGCTCGCAACGACGAGCTACGTAGGGCTGGGTGAACAGCTCAGCAACAGATCCTCCAAACTAGAGTCGGTGACCACGACATCTTCGTCATGCCACAACAGAACGTGGTGGCCACTGCAACCCTGATGGACACGCTCCAGCTCGGGTCTGATCATCAGGCCACCCCGACTATCACCAAGATCAAAGCCATGATTACAGCTGCCGCATGTCAGCAGCACCAGCAGTCAGGCGAAAAACTTATACTAACCAACTGGTCGGGTTCTCCAGCGGCAATCTCGTCCACATCAACACAACGCTGGGCGGCCGGCACAAGTCAGCCGCACGCGGAGTCACGCCAAACGTCTCTCGGCAACACAAACAACAACAATCGGCAGCGCCCCCAGAACAATCGCTGGTTCAACCAAGACCTCCGAGTTCGTCTACAACGCTATCTCCGCCAAGACATCAATGCTCAATGCCATCAACGCGAAGACGACAAGCGACGCCGACTGGAGGACGAGCACAAGCGTTTCGGTCTTCACCATGAACGGTTTAACCGTCACTGTTGGAGCCAGAGCCCTCACGAAGATGAAGGTCTACCAGCCTTCACCCGGGAGCTACAAGACGTCGACTGGCCGTCGGGCTTCAAGCCCACCAGAATCGAGAAATACGACGACAAGACTAACCCCGAGTCCTGGCTCACCGTATATACTCTGGCAATCCGAGTTGCCGGAGGAGATCACAAAGCCATGGCTAACTACCTCCCGGTCACCCTGGCCGACTCAGCGAGGACATGGCTAACAGGGCTCCCAAGGCAATCAATCAGCTCCTAGGGGGAACTCCGGGAATGCTTTATAGCCAACTTCTAGGGGACTTATGAGCAGCTGTCTTCCGAGCATGATCTCTACCAGCTGCACCAGAGGAAGAACGAGTCTCTCCGTGAGTTCATAAAAAGGTTCTCCGAGAAGCGCAACTTGATCCCAATGATCAAGGACAAGGTCGTCGTCGCCACCTTCTGCAAGGGAGTCAAGGACGCCCCGTTCATCGCAAAATTTACTCAGAAGCCTCCAGCCACTATCAGGGCTCTCTTTGACATGGTGAATAAATATGCCAACTCGGCCGAGGCAGTCGCAGAGGCCCTCGATGAGAAAAAAGAGTCCCGGCAGAAGGACCAGAAGGCTAAAGCCGACAATGAGCCATCACAGAACAAATCCGACAGCCGCAAGCGGAAGTCAGACAACGAGGTGGCCAACATGGAGCAGACCCAGTCACGACCCCCAAGGAACAACGAGTACCAGAAGATTATGAACGGGCCTTGCCCCTTCCACCCCAAGGGCAAGCATACAGCCAAGGACTGCTTCATGCTCAAGAAGTTTGCTTCTAAGAAGGCTTCATCATCTGGCGCCGACAAGGACAAAGACAAGCCAGATTCGGGCCCGGCCGACGATTTTCAAGATCCGCTGGCCGAGCTCAACCACATCTTCAGAGGGCCGTCTGCGTATGAGTCCAAGATAAAGCAGAAGCTTGCGACACGCGACGTCAATACAGACTCTACAGCAGACACCCCCTAGTATTTACGCTGGTTAGAGATGTCCATCACATTCAACCACGTAGATCATCCAGATCGGGTTTCACACCTGGGACACTATCCACTCGTCTTGGACCTAGTCGTCAAAAATATCAACCTAAAAAAGGTTCTCATAGATGGAGGCAGCACGCTCAACATCCTCTTCGCCAAGACCCTGGATGAGATGAAGATCCCTCGTTCAGATGTGCGGCCGAGTACGGCGCCCTTCCACGGGATAATTCTCGGCTTGTCTTTAACACCCCTCGGGCAAATAACCTTGCCGGTCACCTTCGGCACGCGGGATAACTTCTGCATAGAAAACATCTGCTTCGACATCGCCGACTTTGAGACCACGTATCACGCGATACTCGGATGACCGGCGCTCGCCAAATTCATGGCGATACCGCACTATACCTACATGGTGCTCAAGATGCCCGGGCTAGCTGGAGTTCTCTCCCTTCGCAGCAATGTCAAGCAAGCCTTCACCTGCAACAAGGAGAGGAGAGCTGCGAGTTGGCTTAATCTCAAGAGGCGGCAGTCGGACGCAACAACATTCGGCAAGCCGTCACAACTAAAGTTGAGTATGACCAAGTTCCGGCGAAAAAAGTAGCAAAGTCAGGAATTTCAGCGGACTCTGACATGAAGAAGATCCCCCAGGACCCTTCCAACCCGTCCAAGACAACTCTAGTCGGGACCGGACTCGACCCCAAATAGGAAGACGTGCTCGTCACCTTCCTGCAAGCCAACAAAGATATCTTCGCATGGAAACCGTCCGACTTGCCGGGCGTACCAAGGGAGGTGATTGAGCACGCCCTCAATGTCAAGACAGATGACAAGCCAATCAAGCAATGGCTACGGCACTTCGCACAGTACCGAAAAGATGCTATTCGGGAGGAGATAACCAAACTCCTTGTAGCCGGGTTCATCAAAGAGCTCTACCACCTGGACTGGCTGGCAAACCCAGTTCTGGTCCGAAAGAAAAACGGTAAATGGCGCATGTGCGTCGACTACACCGATCTAAACAAGGCATGCCCTAAGGATCTATTTGGTCTACCAAGAATAGATCAGGTGGTGGATTCAACTGTGGGCTGTGAACTTCTCAGCTTTCTTGACTATTACTTGGGATACCACCAAATCAGCCTGAAGGAGAAGGACTGCCTAAAAACATCTTTCATCACGCCGTTTGGTGCATACTGCTACATCACTATGCCGTTCGGTTTGAAAAATACTGGAGCAACGTACCAACGAGCAATTCAGCGGTGTCTACACACTTAGATCGGGCGCAACATGGAGGCCTACGTCGATGATGTGGTGATCAAGACCAAGTCCAAAGAAGACCTCATCGCTAACCTGGAAGAAACCTTCCATAATCTTTGAAGATTCAAGTTGAAGTTGAATCTGGGAAAGTGCGCCTTCGGTGTGCCATCCGGCAAGCTACTCGGCTTCATCGTATCGCATCGCGGCATCGAGGCCAACCCGGAGAAAGTCAATGCAATCATGAACATGGCACCCCCGACTAGCCAGAAGGACGTCTAGAAGCTAACAGGCTGCATGGCGGCACTCAGCCGATTCATTTCCCGACTAGGCGAACGGGGCATGCCCTTTTTCAAGCTACTGAAGAAAGCAGACAATTTCTAATGGACTCCCGAAGCCCAGCAAGCCTTTGAAGACTTCATGAAATTTCTCACATGACCACCCGTGTTGGCGTCACCTATGCCCCAAGAGCCAGTAATGCTATATCTGGCGGCAACCACTCAGGTAGTCAGCACGGTGTTGGTGGTCGAGCGATCCGAACCGGGTCACACACAGAAGATACAACGGCCAGTCTACTTTGTCAACAAGGTCCTTGCCAACTCCAAAATAAGATATCCGCAGGTCCAAAAGCTGCTTTACAGCCTACTCATCACTGTCCAGAAGCTGGTGCACTATTTCCAATCACATCAAGTCATGGTGGTCACATCGTATCCATCAGGGACGTCCTGCATAACTGCGAGGCCACCGGCCGAATCGCTAAATGGGTGCTTGAGTTGATGGCGCTCGACATCACCTTTCAGCCATGGATAGCAATCAAATCACAAGCTCTAGCCGACTTCGTGGCCGAGTGGACAGAAGTTCAGATGCCTACATCAACAGTGAAGCTAGAGTACTGGACAATGTACTTCGATGGTTCTCTAAGGATCGGCGGCGCCGGGGCCGGCGTCGTATTGACGTCCCCCACCGGCAAAAAACTCAAGTATGTTCTCTAGATCCACTTCCCAGCTTCCCACAATGTTGCTGAGTACGAGGCACTCATCCATGGGCTCCGCATTGCTATATCACTCGGCATCCGTCGACTGGTTGTGCGTGGAAATTCGCAACTCGTGGTCAACCAAGTTATGAAAGACTGGACATGTCTCGACGATACCATGGCAACGTATTGTCAGGAGGTCTGAAAGCTAGAAAACAAGTTCGACGAGCTGGAGATAACCCATGTCCTACGACAATACAATGACGCTGCAGACGAACTAGCTAACATGGGATCCAAGCGAGAGGTGGTCCTATCAGTGTGGAGGCCATGGGCCCGGGTACCTCACCACAATCATATGGGCCACTCAGATAGAGGATGGGCTGAGTCTTGTAGTTAGAGATAAGATAGCACAAGGCAGACTTTATCTTGTAAGATAAGGAAAACATAGTCTGAGTCGGATAAATTTCTATCTCTAAGAAGGAAATCCCTTGGCCGTATCCGGCTGGGATCCTTATCATGTACCCCTGTCCCCCAGTATATAAGGGGAGGCAGGGCGCCCCTCAAGGGGCACAAGATCACAAGATCATTGATTGACAAACACCTCAGAGGAATTACACCATAATTGGACGTAGGGTACTACCTCACCTCGAGGGCCTGAACCAGTATAAATCTTCTTTGCGTTCCTCTGCAATCCATAGAGTTTCCCCTCGCCGAGTAGCCCTATAGTTATATTGCGGGTGTAAAACATTGACAGTTGGCATGCCAGGTAGGCGCGATTTCTTCATCAACAAATTCGATGGATCCAACAAGCGGAGTCGACGGCAACAAGTTCTCCCCTGGAGACACAATTTCCTTCAGAAGCCTCAATTTCGTTGCCGACCAGATCAGCAACCTCACCTTGGCCGAAGTAGATCCAATCCAGCCAGCTGAAGAACCAGCCGATGTTGCGCCAGTCGGCCCACAGGACACCGCAATCTCCTTCAACGATCTACTGCGGAAGTCCTTTACTTCGCCGAGAATTGGGACAACTCTCTCCTTCGCCGTCCGACTTGCACTAGGCCTTGAGCCAGCCCGGGTTGGGCCAAGAACGGGGGAGATCATCGGTTTCCCACACAGATTCGGCATCACTACAGATCTACATCCTGCATAGCAGACCCGATCTCCTGCGGTTTAGTTTAGACACGGCCAAGCGCCGTTTCAGATTGCATCCAGAGAGGTCGGAGTTGTTCTTACTCCAATGAACTACTCGGAGTCCAACTCCAAGTCGGATAACGGTTCGAACGCTAGTTCGGACTCCAGTCTGGCGAGTTTCCTCCTCCCCCGCGAGATCTTTATGGCTTCAACACCACCACCCGAGGTGGGCCGACTACAAGAGGAGCAATAGGAGGGGCGCGCCGACTACGACAATAAGAGGAGGCTGATCGCGAGGCTCGCAATGATGGGCTACGCAAGGCTGGGCGAGCAGCCCAGCAGCAGATTCTCCAGACTAAAGTCGGCGATCACGACATTTTCGTCATGCTGCAACAGAATGTTGTGGCCGCCGCAACCTTGCTGGACACGCTCCAGCTCGGGCCTGATCACCAAGCCACCCCAACTATCGCCAAGATCAAGGCGATGATCACGGCTGCTACCTGCCAGCAACAACAACAGCAGTCGGGTGACACCATGATACCGACTAATCGGTCGGGATCTTCAGCAGCGGGCTCATCCACATCAGCATGGCACCGGGTGGCCGGCTCCAGTCGGCCACGCGAGGAGTCAAGGCAAACGTCACTCGACAACTCCAACAATGACAACCGGCGCCGTCACCAGTATGACCGCCGGCCCAACCAAGATCTCCGAGTACGCCGACAACACGACCTTCGCCACACCATCAACGCCCGGTGCCACGAATGAGAAGAAGACGAGCGCCGCCGACTGGAGGACGAACACGAGTGCTTCGGTCTCCATCATGAGCGGTTTAACCGCCGTGGTCGAAGCTCGAGCCCTCATGAAGACGAAGGCATTCTAGCCTTCACTCGGGAGCTACAGGACGTCGACTGGCCGACTGGCTTCAAGCCCATAGGAATTGAAAAGTATGACGGCAAAACAAATCCCGAGTCCTAGCTCACCGTATACACCCTGGCAGTCCGAGCTGCTGGGGCGACCACAAAGCCATGGCTAACTACCTCCCAGTCGCGCTTGCCGACTCGGCGAGGACATGGCTGACAGGGCTCCTGAAGCGGTCGATCGGTTCCTGGGGAGAACTCAGGGAGAGGTTCATCGCCAATTTTCAGGGAACCTACGATAGGCCATCTTCTGAGCACGATTTGTATCAACTACACCAGAAGAAGAACGAGTCTCTATGAGATTTTATCAAGAGATTTTCCGAGAAGCGCAACAAGATCCCAATGATCCGAGACGAGGCTATCATCGCCGCCTTCCGCAAGGGAGTAAAGGACGCCCCGTTCATCGTGAAATTCACTTGGAAGCCACCACCCTCTGTCCAGGCTCTTTTCGACATGGCCAACAAATACGCCGACTCGGCTGAAGCAGTCGCAGAGGCCCTCGACGAGAAGAAAGAGTTCCGACAAAAAGACTAGAAGGCAAAAGCCGACAACGAGCCGTCTCAAAACAAGTCTGGTAGCCGCAAGCGGAAGTCGGACAACGAGGTGGCCAACATGGAGCACACTCGGTCGTGGCCCCAGCGGAATAACAACTACCAGAAAGTCATGAGCGGGCCATGCCCCTTCCACCCCAAGGGCAAGCACGCGGCCAAAGACTGCTACATGCTCAAGAAGTTTGTCTCCGAGCAGGCTTCATCGTCTGGCGCCGACAAGGACAAGGACAAGCCAGACTCGGGCCCGGCCAACGACTTTCAAGACCCCCAGGCCAAGCTCAATCATATTTTTGGAGGGCCGCTCGCGTACGAGTCCAAGCGCAAACAGAAGCTATCAGCGTGCGACATCAACACGGTCTCTACGACGGACACCCCCCAGTACCTGCGCTGGTCAGAGATGGCCATTACCTTCAACCGCGCAGATCACCCAGATCGGGTTTCACACCCGGGACGCTACCCACTCGTCCTAGACCCGGTCGTCAGAAATATCAGGCTGAAGAAAACCCTCATCGATGGACGCAGCGCTCTCAACATCTTATTCGCCAAGACTTTGGACAAGATGAGGATTCCTCGTTCAGAATTACGGCCGAGCACTGCACCCTTCCACGGGATAATTCCCGGCCTTTCTTCAACACCCCTCGGGCAGATAACCTTGCCGGTCACCTTCGGCACGCGGGATAACTTCCGCACGGAAAACATCTGCTTCGAGGTTGCTGACTTTGAGACCGCATACCACGCGATACTCGAACGACCGGCGCTCACCAAATTCATGGTGATACCGCACTATACCTACATGGTGCTCAAAATGCCTGGGCCAGTAGGAGTCCTCTCCCTCCGCAGCGATGTTAAGCAAGCCTTCACCTGCGACAAGGAGAGTTGTGAACTGGCTCAATCGCAAGAGGCGGCAGTCGGGCGCAACAGCATCCGGCAAGCCGCCACAACTGAAGTCGAGCAAGATCAAGTTCCGGCAAAGAAGGCGGCAAAGTCAGGAATTTCAGCGGACTCTGACATGAAGAAGAACCCCCTGGACCCTTCCGACCCCTCCAAGACTGCCCTAGTCGGGACCGGACTCGACCCCAAATAGGAAGACGTGCTCGTCACCTTCCTACAAACCAACAAGGATATCTTCGCATGGAAACCGTTCGACATGCTGGGCGTACCAAGGGAGGTGATCGAGCAAGCCGTAAACGGGAAGATAGACGCCAAGCCAGTCAAACAACGGTTGCGGCACTTCGCTCAAGACCGCAAGGATGCTATTCGGGAGGAGATCACCAAGCTCCTCGCAGCCGGGTTCATCAAGGAGGTCTATCACCCAGATTGGCTGGCAAACCCAGTTCTGGTCTGGAAGAAAAACGGTAAATGGCGCATGTGCGTCGACTACATCGATCTCAACAAGGCGTGCCCCAAGGACCCATTTGGTCTTCCCAGGATAGATCAGGTGGTAGACTCCAGCGCCGGGTGCGACCTACTCAGCTTTCTCGACTGTTACTCAGGATACCATCAAATCAGCCTGAGGGAAGAAGACTGCTTAAAGACATCTTTCATCACGCCGTTTGGAGCGTATTGCTACATCACAATGCCGTTCGGTTTGAAAAATGCTGGAGCAACCTATCAATGGGCAATTCAGCGGTGTCTGCACACTCAGATTGGGCGCAACATGGAAGCCTACGTCGACGATGTGGTGATCAAGACCAAGTCCAAAGAAGACCTCATCGATGACCTGAAAGAAACCTTCCAAAATCTTCGAAGATTCAAGATGAAGTTGAACCCAGAAAAGTGCGCCTTCGGTGTGCCATCCGGCAAGTTACTCGGCTTCATTGTCTCGCATCGAGGCATTGAGGCCAACCCGGAGAAAGTCAATGCAATAATTAACATGGCTCCCCCGACTAACTAGAAGGATGTCCAGAAGCTAACAGGCTGCATGGCGGCACTCAGCCGATTTATTTCCTGACTGGACGAACGGGGTATGCCCTTTTTCAAGCAATTGAAGAAAGCCGACTACTTCCAGTGGACTCCCGAAGCCCAGCAAGCCTTTGAAGACTTCAAAAAATTCCTCACATCACCTCCCGTGTTGGCGTCACCTATGCCCCAAGAACCGCTAATGCTATATCTGGCGGCAACCACTCAGGTAGTCAGCACGGTGCTGGTGGTCGAGCGATCCGGACAGGGTCACATCCAGAAAATACAACAGCCAGTTTACTCTTTCAGCGAGGTGCTTGCCGACTCGAAGACGAGATATCCGCTGGTCCAGAAGCTGTTATATGGCCTACTCATCACAGTCCAGAAGCTGGTGCACTATTTCCAAGCACATCAAGTCGCGGTGGTCACATCGTTTCCACTCGGGGATGTCCTTCATAACCGCGAGGCCACCGGTCGAATCGCTAAATGGGCACTCGAGTTGATGGCGTTCGATATCACCTTTCAACCACGGACAACAATTAAATCATAAGCTCTAGCCGACTTCGTGGCCGAGTGGACAGAAGTTCAACTGCCTGCATCAACAGTGAAGCTAGAATACTGGACAATGTACTTCGACGGTTCTCTACGGATCGGCGGCGCCGGGGCTGGAGTCATATTGACATCCCCCACCGGCGAAAAGCTCAAGTATGTTTTACAAATCCACTTACCGGCTTCCCACAACTTCGCCGAGTATGAGGCACTTATCCACGGGCTCTGGATTGCTATATCACTCGGCATACGTCGACTGGTTGTGCACGGGGATTCTCAACTCGTGGTGAACCAAGTCATGAAAGACTAGACTTGTCTCGACGATACCATGGCGGCATACTGTCAGGAGGTTCGCAAGTTGGAAACAAGTTCGACGGGTTGGAGATAACACATGTCCTACGACAATACAATGATGCTGCAAACGAGCTGGCAAACATGGGATCCAAGAGAGAAGCGGTTCCGACTGGAATCTTTGTCGAGCTAACTTACGGAGCCCTCAGTCAAGAAGAAACCGGCGCCAGAACAGTCGAGAGGCGAACCTACCCTGGCTACAGATGAGGTACTGCACATATGTCAAGACTGGCGGACTCCTGTTATCAAATTTCTCCTAGATGACGAACTCCCAGAAGATCACAGACAAGTCGAGCAGATCAAGCGTCGAAGCAAAAGCTTTCTGCTAGTCAGAGAAGACTTGTACCGAAGGAGCGCATCCGGTGCCCTCATGCGTTGCGTCACCACCGAGGAGGGCAAGCAGATCCTACAGTCGATCCACTCGGGCATATGTGGCAACCATGCCACATCCAGGACGTTAGTCGGAAAGGCCTACCGGTAGGGATTTTTCTGGCCCACAGCAGTAACAGATGCACAAGAAATTGTTCACAAATGCGAGGGTTGCCAGTTCTACGCACGACAAACAAATCTCCTAGCCCAAAAACTCCAAACTATCCCTATTTCTTGGCCATTCACAGTATGGGGGCTCGACATGGTCGGGCCTTTCAAGAAAGCGCCAGGAGGGTTCACACATCTATTCGTCGCAGTTGACAAGTTCACCAAGTGGATTGAGGCCAAACCAGTCACAACAATAACAGCAGCACGAGCAAAGGACTTCATCATGAGTATACTATACCGATTCTGGGTCCCTAACCGCATCATCACTGACAACGGTACTCAGTTCACGGGCGGCGTATTCCAAGACTTCTGCAAAGATTTCGGCATCAAGATCTGCTATGCATCTGTGGCACACCCGTGGAGCAACGGGCAGGTCGAACGAGCCAACGGTATGGTCTTACAAGGCATCAAGGCCAGGATATTCGACCGACTACAACCATACGCGGGCCGGTGGGCACAAGAACTCCCATCTGTTCTCTGGTCTCTCAGAACCATGGTTAGTCGGGCAACAGGGCAATCCCCTTTCTTTCTGGTCTACGGTGCTAAGGCCATGCTACCGACAGATTTACAGTTCGGCTCTCCCCGAGTCTGGGCTTACTCAAAAGACGTCTCAAACAATACCCGATTGGTCAAGCTAGATCAGTTGGAAGAAGCAAGGGACATCGCAACAATCCAGTCGGCAAGGTATCTTCAAGGCCTGCGTCGCTACCACAAACGCAATGTCCATGGCCGCGCCTTTTTGGTCAGGGATCTCGTTTTGAGAAAAATACATACCACCAAAGACAGGCACAAATTATCCCCAATCTGGGAAGGGCCATTCATTATAGCCGAGATCATGCGGCCAGGCGCCTACCGACTGAAGATCGAAGACAGTGCCCTTATCAGCAACTCATGGAATATAGAACAGCTACGTCCTTTCTATACCTGAGCTTTATAATTTCTCATGTGTACAGTTTCTCTGACTCACTACGCTGCTTGTATCAACCGAGTAGTGAGTCGGAGGCTGTATGTATTATATGTGTTTTGTCAATAACATACGAGCCTGTCCTACTCTAGTATTGAAGCCTTACTACGACTGTCATGTTTGCCCGAGTACAATTTCTTATAGCGAATGATTTTATTAAGTTCCGATAGACTAACTCGACGTAAACTACATAGTCAAGTAAAGCTAATGACAACTGAGTAGTAATCCAAAGCTTTGCGGCATTACACATGTATTTACACATATTTTTCACAAAAGTTTATACATACCGACTACATGATATGTTGCTCTTACAAACCCAAGTCTCGGGTGATTATCTCAGCAGTCGGCCTCACCCGGGCTATCAACTCCAGCGCCTCCTCGGGCGTCGTCTCCTCGGCAAACCCCTCCGTGATGGCTTCGATATCTGCCCTCGGGTAGATTGATTTGGTCATCGCCAGGGTCTGGGCCACGCCGGCAATGACATGCTTATCCGAGTACCTCTTCAGGGCACTCGGTGCATCCTCAAGACGCGCCTCCACTTGGGGGATTCGGCTGCAGCTAGTTCCCACAGGGCTGGGATCCATCAGATCAAGGAGCCCTTTCACGGACCCGACAAGGGCCTCCCGTGACTCCGTGATGACCCTTATCTCCTCTGTGTAAAACTGATATTGGGCCTGGGCATTGGCTCTGAGGTCTACCCGGGTCCACCGACAAGTAAACTTGTTAGGCACGGTTGCAGATGGGATGATTAAAGGATTGGTTAAGATCATTGTCGAGACCGGGACTTACTCACATAATCGGCCTCCCACTCGGCCACAGTCTTCTCCAGTCCAGCCTTTTCTTCGCCGAGCTTGATGGTGGCCTCTTTTAACTCGGCCTTCTCCCGTTCGAGCTCAGCGTTGGCCTTTGTCAGGTCGGCCTTGTCCTTCTCAAGCTCAGCCTTGGCTTCCTCGGCCTCCTTCAGCTGGGCTTCCCTCTCTGTTCGGGTCCTTAACTCGGCTTCAAGGGCTACACAACAGATTAGTCAAGAACTCAACCTTGCAGCCATAACACAACTGGGCAGTCAGGAACAACGCAGCTAGAGAAATACATCAATGGTTCAGTCGGGAAGATGCATTCGGGGGATTTACCTCTAATCTTCCCGGCTTGGGCCCAAGTTTCATCCCTGAGCTGGGTGGCGGCATCCTTCAGCCAGGCTTCCCTCCCCGCGTGGCAATCCTCCATCTCGGCCTTCAACGCCCGGAGCTGCTCTAACTCCGCGAGATGGGGGGCCATTTCGATCAGGATCCCGGTCATCTCCTCATTACGATCAACAAGCTTCTGCTCAGGGAGAGAACAAGTCAAGAGCGGAGTCAGACGTCAGAACAGGAAGACCACCAGGACTCCACCACAAGAATCATACCTGAACCCCCTCGGACCCGGCAATGGTAGCGCGGAGCAAGCTTTCGCGTTCCCTTCTCGCCGTAGCCTCATTGAGCTTGAACCTCCTCGCAGTTCCATCACGCGCCGTCCAGGTGAACATCCGGGGGAACTTACGTGGAGGAGCTTCAATCCGAGGAAGGTTCAGGATCTCCGGCGGCGGCGGCGATGGCGACGACGACCATGATGGCGATGGGGTCCTAGCCCCCACGCCGGCATCCCCTATGGCCTCAAGGATCGACTCGGGGGATCCGGCAACGGCCTTGGCAGCGGGCGTCGACTCGGGGGCTAGGGCAGCAACCTCAGTAACCGCCCCTTGGTCGGGCAACACCAGCAGCCCCGCAGTCGGGACCACCTCAGTCTCCGTGACTAGGATGGCCACCGGCTCTACGGGTGTGCTCGCGAGCGCTGGCTTAGCTAGGGCAGGCTCTTCAAGGGGAGCGGTCGGATCGGTCTCCTTGAGATCGATATCAGCACGCTTCCTACATGGCAAAATAGACATCAAAATACTACTGCAACAGACAAGAATCTCAGAAGATCCAGAGCAGCTTACCTCTTGGAGAACTTGAGCTTCCCGCTGGGCGATCCGGGTCCCAGCGGAGTGCTACGCACGGTTGTCGGCCTGGTCGGCGAAGCAATCGGCGGCAGCATGGCAACTGGAGGTGGCCCTGTTGGTGGCGTGTCCGACTCTGGCACTTGTGTTCTTGGCGGCGTCTGCTCGGACCGTGTACTCGGTGGCGCTTTTGCCGGGCTCGGCAATGTCGAGCTCGGCCGCACTTGTCCCAACCTAGGACTTGATTGCCTGGGCGCCGCGGTGGCAGTGTCCTTTATCTTCAGGCCTCCTACCATGACACGCGGCGTCATGGCCCCCTCGCCCCAATATAAAACAGGCTTTTTCCCTACTCTCTTGGAGTCGGGTTGGGCAGCAGCAGGGCTCCTAGGCCTCTTCTTCGATTTAACGGCCAACAACGGGTGGGAGTCTTCATCGAACTCCTCGCATTCCTACAGAAGATCCAATAACATATATCACATAATGCTGGGCAATCACATATACAGGCCCACGGCATTCGTCAAAGAAAAAGGACAAAGATTACCTTAGGATGGGGCCGAAGGAAGCTGAAAGCCGCGATCCGGCGTTTATCATCTTCGGTCTCGATCACCCCCTCAGAGAAGTAACCAAACAGGGTCTCGGTCACCTTATACTTGTTGGCTGACTCGTGGCTTACTCAGTCAGGATCAAATTTGCCCTTAAAATCCCAGCAGAACGCGCTCCTCAGCTTCAGCGGCTAGATGCGCCGAGTCAGGAAACGCCGGGCCACCCAAGGCCCAGTTAGGCCAGCTTCCTTAAGCTTTTCTAACTTCTCCAACAATTGATGCACTTGGCCCATCTCCTCAAAGGTTGGATCTGCTGACCAATTTGGTAAAACTACCGGTGGCAAGCCGGTGAATGGACGCAAGGAGGGAGCCAGATCTGTGCAATAGAACCACTCCTTGTGCCAGCCTTTCAAGGAAGATTTCAAGGGGAGATCAAGATATGTTTTCTTTCCATCACTCCTCAATTGGAGACCAGCCCCCCCAATCACATTGATATTATGCTTGGAGGGCTGGGGTTTGATGTGGAATAGGTGCCTAAAGAAATTAAGATGGGGCTCCACACCCAAAAAGCACTCGCAAAGAGTAACAAATATGGAGATTTGAAGAATCGAGTTGGGATTCAAATTCACCAACTCCAACTCATAGAAGTCAAGGATGCGGCGGAAGAATGCAGAAGAGGGAAGGCACAAACCCCGATCGAAAAAAGAGGCAAAAACTACTATTTCACCAGATTGGGGATTTGGGACCAACTCACCCTTAGCCGGCCGCCAACGGATCACCTCCTGGCTTGGCAACTTCAATTGACTCTCCAGCAGCTTCAGTTTTACCGAGCCGCAATCTAAAGTCAGCTAGGCATTCCCCGGTGCACCCGCAAGATCCGAAGCTTTCGGCATGGTTGGGGGTGGAGAGATTTGAGGGAAAAGCGATTGGGGGCTTGGAATAGACGAAGAGGACTAAAATCGCCTGAGTTCGAGTGGGGAACAGCAACAGCAGTTAACCCTAGCTGAGCAGGAGGCGAAAAATTTGGCGCGGAAGCGGAAGACGAAGCGATTGGCTGATTTGGGGAGGATGAAGGAATCTTTTTCTCTCTCCCCGCTTTTTATAGAGCCGATACCGACTAACGGGCTTGGGCCTACATAGTTGGTACTGGGCCACCAAGATATGAGTTCCTATAGTAGCATGCTCCATGTGGGCCGCTCGCAGGCTGAGTTGAAATTATAGTGCTGGTGCTACCAACAGGAGCCGATGAGGTAAACAGATATGCTTCATGAGAGCCTTATTGCTAAACATATATGTTTGGGTATCTGTTTTATCCACCAGGTCTCGAGGATATATCCTTACATAGATCACAAGCTGGTCTTCATTAAAATTGGGGATGCAGGTATCTTTCTCAAGTACAACTGACCACGCCGTGGATTTATTTTCATAAAGTGGTACTCGGCCTACATGCGTGGCCATCAGTTGTCATGAGCAATTTTATTCCAGCCGATATGACGCTGAAGAGTCTAACTTTTGAGTAGTGCATTACTCAGGAGAGACTATAAATTTCTCATTCCCGCTGACATGATGCGGAGGAGTCTAATTCCTGAGTGGGACACCACTCGGGGAAGACTATAAATCCCTTTTCCAGCTGACATGAAGCTGAAGAGTCCCAAGCACAAGTAGCATCCTACTCGGCAAGACTATAAACACACATTCCGACTGACACGAAGTCGAAGAGTCCTACATACGAGTAGTCCCCTACTCGGCAAGACTATACAGTTTATTCTGGTTGACATGATACCGAAGAGTCTCATATACCAGTAGTAATCTACTCAAGAAAGACTATCAGGTTAAAGATCTTTGACTTTATGTTTAATTGTCTTCACAATTAAGCACAAAGTCAGGGGCTACACCTAATAGTGCGCCTATTCAGCACATACTATTTATACATCTACATGAAGCCCTCAATAGCCTCGCTGCCAGCTGACATGAAGCAGGACTCAGGAAGAAGACTCACTCAGATAAAGAGTACTCGGGAGCATTGCACTCGGGCAATCCTCACCGTGGAGGATGAGCACTCGGCATCAGCTGTGACTCAACTATAAAGGTCTCAGGGGCTACTGTGGAGGCCATGGGCCCCGGGTACCTCACCACAAGCATATGGGCCACTCGGATAGAGGATGGGCCAAGTCTTATAGTTAGAGATAAGATAGCACCCGGTAGACTTTGCCTTGTAAGATAAGGAAAACATAGTCTTAGTCGGATAAATTTCTATCTCTAAGAAGGAAATCCTTTGGCCGTATCCGGCTGGGATCCTTATCATGTACCCCTGTCCCCCAGTATATAAGGGGAGGAAGGGCGCCCCTCAAGGGGCACGAGATCACAAGATCCTTGATCGACAAACACCTTAGAGGAATTACACCATAACTGGACGTAGGGTATTACCTCACCTCGAGGGCTTGAACCAGTATAAATCTTCTTTGCGTTCTTCTACAATCCATTGAGTTTCCCCTCGCCGAGTAGCCGTATAGTTATATTGCCAGTGTAAAACATCGACAATCAGGGATCTTTGTCAAGCAACTAATGGAGCCGTCAGTCAAGAAGAAACCAGTGCCAGAGCAGTCGGGAGGCAAACTCCTGAGAAGAAACCATAGATGAAGTACTGATCATATCCGAAGATTGGCGGACTCCTGTTCTCAAATTCCTCCTGGATGATGAACTCCCAGAAGATCGCATCAACGCCGAACAAATCAAACGTCGAAGCAAATGTTTCCTAGTCGTCAGAGAAGACCTGTACTAAAGAAATGCATCTAGTGTCCTCATGCGTTGCGTCACAACCGAGGAGGGCAAGCAGATCCTGCAATCGATCCACTCGGGCATATGTGGCAACCACGCCACATCTAGGACGTTAGTCGGAAAGGCTTACCAACAGGGATTTTCCTGGCCAACAGCGGTAACAGATTCCAAAGACATTGTTCGCACATGCGAGGGTTGTTAGTTCTACACAAGACAAACAAATCTCCCAGCCCAAGAACTTCAAACAATACCAATCTCTTGGCTCTTTGCAGTATGGGGGCTCGACATGGTCGGGCCTTTCAAGAAAGCGCCAGGAGGGTTCACACACTTGTTCCTCACAGTGGATAAATTCACCAAGTGGATTGAGGTAAAACCTGTTGCTACCATAACAGCGGCAAGAGCAAAGGACTTCATCATGAGTATATTATTCTGATTCGGGGTTCCTAACCGCATCATAACAGACAACAGTACTCAATTCACAGGCGGCGTCTTTCAAGATTTCTGTGACGACTTCGACATCAAGATCTGTTATGCTTCTATGGCACATCCACGGAGCAATGGGTAGGTTGAATGTGCCAATGGCATGGTCTTACAAGGCATCGAGACAAGGATATTCGACCGACTACAACCATACGCGGGCCGGTGGGTACAAGAACTCCCATCCGTTCTCTGGTCTCTAAGAACCACGGTTAGTCGGGCAATAGGGCAATCCCCTTTCTTTCTAGTTTATGGTGTAGAGACTGTGCTACCAACCGAGTTAGAGTTCGGCTCTCTGCAAGTTTGGGCTTACTCAGAAGACACATCCAACAATACCCGATTGGTCGAGCTAGATCAGCTGGAAGAAGCGAGGGACACCGTAATAATCCAGTCAGTAAGGTATCTTCAAGGCCTGTGTCGTTATTACAATCGCAATGTCGTGGCCGTGCCTTTTTGGTTAGGGATCTTGTCTTGAGAAAAATACAAACCACCAAAGACAGGCATAAACTATCCCCAATATGGGAAGGGCCATTTATTATCGCAGAAGTTACACGGCTTGGCGCCTACCGACTGAAGACTGAAGACAGTGCCCTCATCAGCAACTCATGGAATATAGAACAGCTACGTCCTATCTATACCTGAGTTTTATATTTCACCATGTGTACAGTTCTTTTTGACTCACTACGTCGCTTGTTCCAACCAAGTAGTGAGTCGGGGGCTGCATGTATTATATATGCTTTGTCAATAATATACGAGCCTATTTCGCTTAAGTTATGAAGTTTTACAACACTTTGTCATGTTTGCCCGAGTACAGGTTTCTGCGGTGAAGGATTTTATTAAGTTCCTATAGACTAACTTGGCGTAGACCACTTAGTCGGGTAAAGCTAATGATAACTAACTCGAAACTCAGAGCTTGGCGGCATTGCACATATATTTACACATGTCCTTATAAAAATTTATACACACCGACTGCATGATGTATTGTTCTTACATACCCAGGTCTCGGGTGATCACCTCTGCAGTCGGCCTCACCTGGGTTATCAGCTCTAGTGCCTCCTCAGGTGTTGTCTCCTCGACGAATCCCTCGCCGATGGCCTCAAGATCTGCCCTGGGGTAGATCGACTTGGTCATCGCTAGGGTTTGGGCCACGCCGACAACAACACGCTCATCCGAGTATCTTTTCAGGATGCTCGGGGCTTCGTTAAGGCACGTCTGCACCTGGGAGATCGTGTTGGAGCTAGTTCCCACGTAGTGAGGGTCCATTATGTCAAGAAGCCCTTTCACGGACTCGGCAAGGATCTCCCGTGACTCCTTGATGACTTTTATCTCCTCTGCAAAAGCTTGAAACTGGATTTTGGCATTGGCTCTAGCAGCTGCTCGGGTTCATCGACAAGTAAACTTGTTACTCAAAACTGCAGACAGGGTACTTAATGGATTGGTCAAGATCATTGTCAGAGCAGAGGCTTACTTTCGTAGTCGGCTCCCATTTGGCTTTGGCCTTCTCCAGTTCAACCTTCTCTTTCTTGAGCTTGGTGTTGTCCTTCTCCAAGTCGGCCTTGTCTTTCTCGAGCTCAGCTTTGGCCCTCTCGGCCTCCTTCAGCTTGGTTTTCCTCTCTATTCTGGTCTTCAGCTTAGCTTCGAGGGCTGTACATCACAATAGTCAAGTACTCAAGATTACAGTCAAGACACAACTAGGTAGTCGGGAAACGACAAAGCTGGAGATATACACACGGGACTTAGTCGGGAAGACAAATACAGGAGACTTACTTCTGATCTTGTTGGCTAAGGCCCAATTCTCGTCCCTGAGCTGACCAACCGCTCCCCTCAGCCAAGTCTCCTTCTCCTGGCTAGACCTCTCCAAGTCGGCCTTCAAGGCCTGGAACTGGCCCAATCGCTGGAGTAGAGGGGCAAGCTGGGTCAGGACCTCATTCATCTTCTCCGAGCGGTTGACGATCTTCTGCTTAGAGCAAGACAGAGCAAAGCAGAGTCTAGCGTCAGGATACTCATACAAGGAAAACTGACAAGAACTCAGCATGGCGAAAATCATACCTGGACCCCCCGGGACGTGGCGATTGCGGTGCGAAGCAAGACTTCATGCTCCCCCTCCGCTACCACTTCATCGTGCTCATAACTCTTCGCGGTTCCATTAGGGGCTACCCAGCGGAATGTTCTCGGGTATCTGCGGGGAGGAGCCTCAAGCCTGGGGAGGTCTAGCCCTTCTAAAGATGATGACGACAACAAGGACGGCGACAAGGTCCTGGCCCCCAACTCGGCGGCTGCTGGGGCTTCAGGGATGTGCTCAGGGACTGAAGCGACAGCTTCAACGTTAGCCCCTTAGTCGGCCAGTGTCAGCGGCTCTGCAGTCGAGACGACCTCAGTTTCTGCAACTGAGACGGTCACCGGCTCAACAGATATGCTCGCTGGCACTGGTTTGGCTGGGGCCGGCTCGACAACAGGAGCAGCCGGTGTGGTCTCCTTGAGATCAATATTGGTCCGTTTCCTGCATGGAGAGCTAAGTATCAGAACACCACAGTGCTGAATAGGACTTCCAGAAGATTCAAAGTCACATACCTCTTGGAGAACTTGAACCTCCACCCAGGGGCTCCTAGTGTCGGCACTAGAGGACTGCCGGCTGTCGGACTGGATGGCCTAGCAGTCGGCGGTGGGGTTTCAGTCCTGGTCAGCCCCTCTCTTGGTGTGGCCGGCTGGGGTGCTAGGGTACTCGGCGGCGCCATCCTTGGGCTCAATATCGTTGAGCCTGGCGGCGCTTGACCTGACCTTGTACTCGGCGGCACTCTTCTTGGGCTCGATGTTGCTGAGCCTGATTGCGCTGGTCCCGGTTTGGGACTCAGCGGCCTGGGAACCTTGCTAGCGGTGTCCTTGATCTTCAGACTCCTAGTTGCGGCACTCGGCCTGCTAATCCTCTTCTTGCCTAGATCCTCAATAGGCCTCTTCCCGGCTCTCTTGGAGTCGGGCTAGGTAGCAAAAGGACTTAACGGCCTCTTCTTCGACTTTATGGCCGACAGAGTTTGGGAGTCCTCATCGAACTCTTCACATGACTGCAAGCAGTTCAACAACATACATCACACATTGCAGAGCAATCCTGGGCATACATCTAGAAGCATTCATCACAGATGACCTACGAGATAGCGTCAGCGAGAGTTACCTTCGGACGAGGCCTCTTCTTGTTGTAAGCCACCGCGGACCGCTCTGAATCTTTAGTTTCGACCACCCCGCTGGTGAAGTAATCCAGCAGGATGTCGGTCACCTTGTGCTTGTCCATCAGGTCTGGGTACTCCCAGCTAGGATCACCTCTGCCCTTGTAGTCCCAGCCAAAGTGACAGCTCAACTTCAGCAGCCTGATGCGCCGAGTCAAGAAACACCTGGCCACCCATGGACTAGTCAGCCCGGCACTCTTCAACTTGTCAATCTTGTCAATCAATATATAGACTTGGCCCATTTCTTCAAAGCTGGGCAAAGACGACCAGTTGGGCACAACCGTCGGGGGCAAACCCATAAAAGGGGGGAGGCTTGGTTCAAGATCAGAACAGTAAAACCACTCCCTATGCCAGCCTTTGAGAGAAGACTTTAGGGGAATATTGATATAAATCTTCTTCATCTCACCCCTGAGTTGGATACCGCCCCCCCCCCCAATCACCTGGACCTTGCTCTTTGAGGGCTAGGGTTTGATGTGGAACAGATGTCTAAATAGATTCAAATGGGGTTCCACACCTAGGAAGCACTCACAAAGAGTCATGAATATAGAGATTTGCAAGATCGAGTTGGGATTCTGATTCACCAACTCGAGTTCATAGAAGGCAAGAAGCTAGCGAAGAAAGTCGGAAGACGGAAGAGAAAGACCCCGGTTGAAAAAGGAGGCGAAAACAACAGTCTCACTAGCCTGGGGCTCCGAGACCGATTCACCTTCAGCTAGACACCAATGGACGACATCACGGCTTTGCAGTTGCAACAACCTCTCCAGATGCTTCAGCTTGGTCAGCCCGCAATCCGAAGTCGGCCAGACCTCATTCGACGCCTCCAGGAAATCTGAAGCCCTCGGCATGGTTAAGGGCAAGAAGATTTGGGGGAAATGTTGCTGGAGGTTTGGAATGGACGCAGGGAAGCGAGATCGCCCGAGTTTCAGTGGGGAAGAGCAAGCAATGGTGAACCCTAGCGAGGCGGGAGGCGAAATTTCGGCGTGGAAGCTAGAAGATGAAATGATTGGAGGATTGGAGAAGATGAGGGAATCGTTTCTCTCTCTCCCTGCCTTTTATAGAGGCTATACCGATTCGTGGGCTTGGGCTTACAAAGTCGGTACTGGGCCACCAAGATATGAGTTTCTATAGTAGCAAGCTCAATATGGGCCGCTCGCTGGCTGTGTTAAAATCACGGTGCTGGTGCTACCAACAGGAACTGATGAGGTAATCAGATATGCTTCATGAAGGCCTAACTATTGAACACATGTGTTCGAGTATCTGAATTATCTACCAGGTATTGAGGATATATCCTTATAAGGGTCACAAACTAGTCTTCATTAAAATTGGGAATGCATGTATCTCTTAAGTATACCTGACCACATAATGGATTAAATTTCATAAAGTGGTACTCGGCCTACATGCTTGGCCAACAGTTGCCATGAGCAAATATTTTTCCAGCCAACATGACGCTAAGGAGTCTAACTTCCGAGTAGTGCACTACTCGGGAGAGACTATAAATATTCCTTCCAGCTGACATGAAGCTGAGTAGTCTAATTTCCGAGTGGGAAGCTACTCAGAAAAGACTATAAACACCTTCTTCCAGCTGACATGAAGCTGAAGAGTCTCATATACGAGTGGCATGCTACTCGGCAAAGACTATAAATTATTTTCGGTTGACACGATACTAAAGAGTCTCATATACCAGTAGTATACTACTCAGGAAAGACTATAAGGTTAAAGATCTTTGACTTTATGTTTAATTGTTTTCACAATTAAGCACAAAGTCGGGGGCTACACCTATTTACACTTCTACATGGAGCCCTTCATAGTCTTGCTGCCACCTGACATGAAGCAGGACTCGGGAAGAAGAAGCACTCGGACAAAGAGTACTCGGAAGCAATGCACTCAGGCAATCTTCACCGTGGAGGATGAGCACTCGGCATCAGCTGTGACTCAACTATGAAGGTCTTAGGGGCTACTGTGGAGGCCATGGGCCCCAGATACCTCATCACAAGCATATGGGCCACTCGGATAGAGGATGGGCCTAGCCTTGTAATTAGAGATATGGTAAAACCCGGTAGACTTTGCCTTGTACAATAAGGAATATACAGTCCTAGTTGGGTTGATTATATCTCTAAGAGGAGATCCATTGACTATTATCTGGCTAGAACTCCTACCTTGTACCCCTATCCCCCAGTATATAAGGGGAGGCAAGGCGCCCCCTGAGGGCATAAGCTCATAGAAGCGAACATACATCCTCAAAGGAATACACCACAACTGGATATAGAGTATTTCCTCTCATCGAGAGCCAAAACCAGTATAAACCTCCCCGTGTTCCTTTGCAATCCACCGAGTTTCGATCCGACGAGTAGCCTTATATTCATATTGCCGGTGTAAAACATCAACAAGCACAAAGTTGGGGGCTACACCTAATAGGTGAGCCTATTCGTGCACACTATTCATTTATTTCCAAGAAGCCTTTCATAGCCTCGTTGCCAGCTGACATGAAGCAGGACTTGGAAGAAGAAGCACTCGGACAAAGAGTACTCGGGAGCAAAGCACTCGGGATTTCTTCACCGTGGAGGACGAGCACTCGGCCTGAGCTATGACTCAACTATGAAGATCTCAAGAGCTACTGTGGAGGCCATGGGCCCCAAGTACCTCAAAGAAAGCAATTACGATCACTCGGATAGAGAGTGAGCCGGCCCATACGATTAGGGATACAGTAGGACTCGGCTTCATGTAACCTTAGACGATTAGGAAAGGGACATAGTCCTAGCTGGATACTATATGTTCTAATTAGGAAAACCCTTGGTCATATCTGACTGGGTTTTCTACCTTGTAATCCTCACCTCTCCGATATATAAGGAGAGGCAAGGAGCCCCCTAGGACAGATCAATCCATACCACAAAAGCAATACACAACAACTGAAAGTAGGGTATTATCTCATCCCGAGGGCCTAAACCAGGATAAACCTTTATGTCCTTTCGAATCCATCGAGTTAGAGCATCTCCAACAGAGGCCCAAAGAGGTTCCCAAAAGTTAAATTTTGGGATTTAAATTAAAAATAGGCATCTAACAGATACCCAAACCTATTCCCAAAAATTCCTCATGCCCAATCCTAGCCCAAAACTAAGCCAGATTTAGGGAACCTATTGGTATCCCCAATCACTGATCCCGTGAGAAAATTTCACCGCTCACGCGCCAGGAATTCTCCGCGTGTGCCTTTTCTTCCTCCTGACGCCTTCCGCTCGCGCTGATTTTTTTTACGCCACCCGTCGCAGTCGCTTAATCCACACACCACCACAAGCCATCGTCAGTTTGCCTCCACACTGACCGCGATTGATGACACGTTCGGCTAGGGGATCGACAGGGCCTTCCATTTCTCCACAAGCTGACGGCGAAGTCTTCCACCGAGGGCTCTATGGCTAGCGACGTGTTCTCTAGCGCCAAGGAGCGGCGGTGTCAATGAGGATCCTCTCAATCGGTGTTCGCACAAGAGCATGGTATCGTCAAAAGAAAATGATCGTAAGCAAACATTGGGCCCATCTATCCTATGTGGCCAACAAACTAATTTTTGGGATCCAATTTTTGGGCCTCTCTTGAAGATGGTAAAGCTTTTTGAGCCGAAAATTTTTTAGGATGTTCCCAATCTAAGGTTTTTGGGAACTAATTTTTGGACTTTCGTTGGAGATACTCTTAGGTCCGACAAATAGCCCCATATTCAATATAGCCGATATAAAACATCGACACCTACTTGGTACATGCTATTCATTGTTTTATGAAGCCCTTCATAGCCTCTTCGCTTGCTAGCAGAAGCAGGACTCAGGAAGAAAGGTACTCAGAAATCAAGTACTATGGAGAAAGAGCACTCGGCGGCAAGCTGTGACTCGACTATGAAGGTCTCAGGGGCTACTGTGGAGGACATGGGTCCCAGGTACCCTTACAGGAGGCAAACATGGCCACCCGGATAAGAGGTGGGCCGGCCCATGTAATTAGAGATAGAGTAGAACTCGGCATCATGTATTACCTTGCACGACAAGGGAAGGGATAAAGTCCTAGCCGAATACTCTATGTATAGATAAGGGAACCCTAGGTCGTATCCAGCTGGGTTTCCTACCTTGTAACATTCACCCCTTGACCTATATAAGGCGGGCACGGAGCTGCCTCGGGTGGAACAACTAATACACAAGCAAATGCAATCCACAACAAACAAGAGCAGGGTATTACCTCTCGCCGAGGGCTTGAACCTGTCTAAATCTTGTCTTTCAAATCCATCCAACTTTAGGTCCGACGTATAACCCCTACATCTTTATTGCCAATACAAAACATCGAAACCTACATTCTTCATGAACCTGATGAACAAGGTGTTTATGAAATATCTGGACAAGTTTGTGGTGGTGTTCATAGATGACATTCTCGTATATTCCAAGACTAAGGAATAGCATGAGCAACATCTCCGTATCGTATTTGAGACATTACAGGAGCATCAGCTATATGCTAAGCTTAGCAAATGTGATTTCTGGTTGTCAGAAGTGAAGTTCCTTGGGCATGTCATTTCAGATGAAGGACTAGTTGTGGATCCATCCAATGTGGAGTCAGTTACTAAACAGAAGCAATTGGAGACAGTTACGGAAATTCAGAGTTTTCTAGGTCTTGCGGGTTATTACCGCAAGTTCATAGAGAATTTCTCACGAATTGCAAAACCAATGACTGCTTTACTTCAAAAGGATGTTAAGATTACATGGTCAGCAAAGTGTGAGCACAATTTCCAAGAGCTGAAGAAATGTTTGGTATCTGCAGCTATGTTAATTTTGCCAGATGCAAATAAAGGTTTTCAAGTATATTGCGATGCATCTCGACAAGGGTTAGGATGTGTTTTGATGCAAGATGTAAGAGTAGTTGCCTATGCATCACCGCAATTGTGTCCCCACGAGAATAATTATCCTATTCATGACTTGGAGTTAGCAGTAGTGGTTTATGAGTTGAAGATATGGCGTCATTACCTTATTGGAGTTCGTAGTGAGGTTTACACGGACCACAAGGGAGTTTGAAGTATATTTTTACCCAACCAGATCTGAATTTGCACAATGAAGATGGTTAGAACTGATTAAGGATTATGATATTGGGATACATTAAGATCCAGGTAAAGCCAATGTGGTGGCACATACCCTTAACAGAAAGAGTTACTGTAATACCGCAAGAAGTCAAAGGTTACCACCTGAGTTATGTTTGGAGTTTGAACGAATGAGGTTAGAGGTGGTTAATAGAGGTCTTGTTGCAGCATTAGAAGCATAACCAATGCTCATAGATCAAGTCAGAGAAGCGCAGGTAAATAATCATGATATTCAAGAGATCAAGAAAAATATGAGAAGAGGGAAAGCTATCGGTAATACCGAGGATGATTTGAAATATCTAATTCTACGGGAAGCTCATGAGACTCAGTATTCGATTTACCCTGGTAGCACCAAGTTGTATTAGGGTCTCAAAAGGAAGTTTTGGTGGTTTGTTCCAAAAGGTAAAGACAGAACATCAAAGACCGGCAGGATTGTTGCATCCTCTCAAGATACCAAAATGGAAGTGGGAAGAAATTAGTATAGACTTCATAACCGGTTTGCCTAGGACATCGTCAGAATTTGATTCAATTTGGGTAATTGTAGATCGACTTACCAAAGTTGCATATTTTATTCCAGTGAAGACAACTTATTCATGGAGTAAGTTAGCACAGCTATATATGGCAAGAATATTGTGCTTACATGGAGTGCCTAAGAACATAGTGTCTGATATAGGCAGTTAGTTTACATCAAGTTTTGGTAGAAACTTCAAGATGAAATGGAAACTCGTTTAAATTTTAGTACTGCTTATCATCCTCAGACTGATGGTTAGACCGAACAAGTTAATCAAATATTAGAAGATATGCTAAGAGCTCATGCCCCAGACTTTGGTAGGAGTTTGGACATAAGTTTGCTGTATGCAGAGTTTTCTAACAATAACAGTTACCAAGCTACTCCTCAGATGGCTTCGTTTGAAGCATTGTATGGTAGGAAGTGTCGTACCCCTCTCCTATTGGATCAGACAGGAGAACAACAGGTTTTTGGGACTGATATTCTAAGAGAAGCCAAAGAAAAGGTGAAGATAATCCAGGAAAGGTTGCATGTAGCGCAGTCTTGTCAGAAAAGTTACGTGGACAATCGTCGAAGGGATTTGAGCTTTACAAAAGGGCATTATGTGTAACTAGAGTTACGCCTTTGAGGGGTGTACATCGTTTTCAGACAAAAGAAAAGTTGGCACCAAGATTCGTAGGAATGGTCCAAGAATCGAAGAGGTGAAGTTGCATATCAGTTGGAACTACCTCAATCCATGGAAGGGATTCATGGTGTGTTTCACGTGTCACAACTAAATAAGTTGATCCTGGATAGATTGAAATCCAAGAAGACTTGACATACGTGGAAAAGTCAATACGTATCTTGTAGACAAGTGAGAGGAATACAAGGAAACGAGTGATCAGGTTTTGTAAGGTTCAGTGGAGCAATCATTCAGAACATGAAGCTACCTGGGAGCGAGAAGACGAGTTGAAGTCAGCCCATCCCCATCTTTTTGCCAGTTCTTCCAAATCTCAAGAACAAGATTCTTTTCAGGGGATCAGGTTTGTCACACCCTGAAAATCACCTAAATTAATAAATCATTTGTTAAAGCATTTCTAGAAATTATTTAAAATGCTTCAAAGGCATGTTAATAAAATGCACAACAAATATTTATAGAAAATGGGCAAGATAAAATTTTAATTAAATACTTCACTTAATCCTTAGTCTCTATGATTTATCTAGGAATGTTTGGACTAAGCGAAGTATTTTTAGTAAATAAAATATTATTTTAGTGATTAAATTAAAGGAAAAGTTTTAAAAATCATTTCCAGGCCACTGGGCCGAATCCGGCCCAGTCCTCCTTTTCTTTCCTTTCAGAAATTGAGGAATCCCGAAGTAACACGATGGGAAATCGAGCTCCCATGAGGAAGCGGGAACCCTAGCTTTCCTCTGCCGTGTCCCGGCCATGTCCGACCCGGTCCCCTCTTTTGAACCCAACCCTAATCATAGCTTGACGAGGCCTCGAAGGCTGGTTTCGACAAAGAACCAGAGCACCGCTGCTGCCATTGCTCTTTAGCCGCTCGCCGCCGTCGATTCCATCGCTGCAGGAGTTCACCGTTGTCGCCAGCAACTTCTCTAGGACCAGGAGCACCTCGGCCGCTCATCCACCGTCGTCGAAGCCTGTTGGAACATCATCACCACTGTCAACCCGAGGACGCTACCACTTGGAGCTTCTCGCCATCCATCGTTGTTCGCTGCCGTGCAAAACACTGCAAGGTTCGCCTTGCTCTCCTCTTGATGTTGATGCCTTCTGTTTCCGCCACCGCCGCGCCATTGTTCGCCTTTGACCATCGGGTCTCGTGCCATCGCCACCGGCATGTCCACGTGGCCGCCGCGTCAGCGCGGCGTCATCCCATCCGTCCGCCATGGCCACCAACTAGGCCCCACATGGCACCATCCCGGAGATCCAGATCAAGATCAATCTCGGCCATCTGATCCCGATCAATTCAATCTTGGCCGTCAGATCTCGTAGACCGCTTCTGTGCACCTGGTCCACGGTGAACCTGATCTTCATGACACAATAATTCCCCTTTTTCCTTTCAAAATTATTTCTTTATTGCGCCCTATATCCTTTAATAATTTTTGTATATGTTTTAAATCGGTTTAAATTTCTAAAAATCATAACTAATTCGTATGAACTCCGTTTGGGGTGTTTTAACTTGCAAAATTCATCTAAAATAAAATATTTCTATAATCTGTTCATACATTCTTATGTACTATTTTTCTCATTTTGTTTATTTGCTTTAACTACCGACGTTCCGGAGGAACCGTTCTACATCGAGGAAGTCATGAGAGATATTCCAGAACAGTAATGCAAGTCACATGAGTTCAAAATCCCTTGAGCTTGTTGATTCTATATTTTAAAATCTCTTTTTCATTCAACTATTGTATTTATTTTTGGATGTCATCGAGATGGTGAACATATATTTCTTTGTTATGGCCTTTTTTGCTATTGATTCCCTGACCTTAATACCATGGGTAATTAATTTGACTAGCCATGATCTTATCTAATGGTTTAGCTAAATTAACTAGATTTTGCTTAGCTATCCTTAGAAACACTAGTATTATTTTATGTGAGATAACATATACTTCACTTATAATTATGGATTATTTAATGGTAGCTCACGATGGATGGTCGTGGTTAGTTAAATAATATTCCAACTAAAACTTGACTAATGGTGGGTTGTGAGCATATGGTTTTGATAGTTATGCTCATGACAATTAAGGACCAGTTCGTGAGCTACTGTTATGAAGCGTTTACTATACTAACCACAAGCATGAATGGGCAATGGCTTGACTTGTTGTATAACATAATCTGATGTAAAACACTAGACTAGGAAGTGGTGATGATAAGTCCACGAGGGCACTGAGTGAGTCTATACTGGGTATGGAAGACTGGCATCTTGGTGGGTATAACCATGTTAGGTTGTATTATGTTATGGGTCTTGTCACGATTCCTTTCCAAGGCATCGTAGTGGTATTGAGGCACACGGTAAATTGTAGAGCTATGTCTTATGGGTAAATTTATACACCTCTAAGCAGAGTAAAACTGTTCGAATAGTTGTACCCGTGGTTATGGGTGAGACTAACAATGTTTTTCATGATTAGTCTCACTATTCATTAATAACGGTTAATTGGAAAATATGGTTAACATGGAATCACCAGGTATGGAGAGGTGGTTTGAATAAACTCTGGGAATGGAGAGGATGGGCCTATTCAGCCGGGAAAGGTTGTTCAGTGTTGAGTTAATATTGCTTAATTAATTAATTATTTTATGATTCTCAAATATTTATTTAAATGTTGTTTATGAAAAAGAATCATATTATGCTTTTCTTTGTTATACCTTGTTCATACTTACGTTTTGTTGTATGACTTGTGGAGTATTTTATATACCCACCTTGCTATAATCAACACTATCAGAGGAAGAATACTTCAGTGATGAAGGCGGTATGGAGGACTATGCTGAATCCCGGTCAAGTTGCTTGTGGAGTAGAGTCGCCTTCGCTAGATGCTTACTTTTTTTGTTGCTAGAGTTTATTTTAGTTTGAGAGATTCTATTCACCTCTGTAATAATTGCACTTGTCTATATAATACACTTAAGGTTATGTAATCTATTTATCAATAATGTCATTTGTGAATCTCAGCTGATTTCTAGATAAGGATTAAATACATATAAACATGCTAAAATTTTGGATGGAAATTCCGAGCGTTAGGTCGCTCCACCTCGCTCGTGTCATTGCCCCTCTGCACCGAACCGAAGAAATCTGTTGAGCACCCGGCTAGAGTACCTATTTTATCCCTCGGCTAGATAAATTGAGCAACAAATAAAACTTGAATAAAACGAGCAGAAACACATGCACTAACAGTAGGAGATCAAAACAGTGCTCCCGTTCCAAAATACCACGATCGACATAGATGGTAGCACAAAGTTGAATTCAAGCCAAGTGCGTTTCCGCTCTCTGTAGATTTTTAAAATTGATTATTTGCTCCACGTCTCTAAAAATATGATTTCTTAAAAAAATTACTTTCTTTCACTGTATTGATTAGACCAACTATTCTAAACTATTTATAAATTTTACTTTTTTAAATATTAATTTATCATATTAATAAAAAAAATCTACAAGCTATCTCAAACACATGCTCAATCTGAGAATAGATATCCGCTTACAACCAGAAGGCGACCTCCTCCACTCATGCATCAATACACGATCAAAAAGAGTTGATTCCAAACAGAATCAAGAACATACCCAGGAAGTGGAACCTGGTCACGAGCTTTAATCCAAACCTGAGCTTCAACCGATAGCAGATGATGGGATCGCCATCAACTAGTTGTTCGAAGGGCTAAACCCTAGACCAGAACAAAACACCAAAAACTAATTTCCCCTGATACATATAACCAACATGTGGCTTTAAAAGTGCACGCAGGCACCATATAGGCCCGACCGAAACAAAAGCTAAGTTGGCTAACCAATAAAATAATGCGGCCAGGGTGCTAATACCCTGTTAGGACTAACTAATTCAAAAGTTAATTAAACTAACCAGGTACATGTTGAATGGCCTTTATGGTTTGCTTCGTACGGTGATCTGCATCAACAGCTCTAGGAATTTGGCGGCCCTCCTTGACATGACGATGCACGATATCAGGCAAAGCACCAACAGAAAATATAAGAGTATCCTTGGACGCATCAGGAAAGGGAAGGAAAATTATCTTTAGGTTAGAGCTTTAGTTTCACGAGCCACGTACACATGCATGATGCGCCACTAGTACGTGTGTGTTTTTCTCATTACAACGCACAAATACTTTACTAGTTTAAAACAATGTTCTAAGAATTTTATATATAGATTTGCAAGAATCACATCGTTTAGGAAGGTAGAAGTATATGCAAACATCCATTTCCGTTAAGCAGAAAAGATCATGGAGAGGCCTTTTGTGATGTTTTCATTCGTCAGTAAACCGTATATCGACTACAGTACGAGTAAACTAAATATATGCAAAAAAGCTATTCAAATAGTAGTGCCCACAAATAATCGATCACCACCACGTACATGTATTAAACTTGGGCATGTACTACAATTAGTTGGATTCAAATTTATAGAATGATCAACCGTAATATTGTATAAACTGTGTAAGAGTTGATTTACAGTTCAAAACAACTGGTACGCACAGTCGTAGTAGAGCTAGGTAGAGCTATCTGCCTATCTCCGGATAATATAATAACTCAGTTCTGGGGAATGAGCATGCCAACCCTACTAACCACTACTTACAACATGGCTCGCTCATCTTAACAGCATAACTTGGCATCCTATGCGATTTTGTGTCGCTAGAAACATAGCCATCTTACAGCAAGCACATACCAGGTTACTAGTGAGCAAACATGGTCATGCTTCATCTGTGATTTCGCCGATTATGTCAGAATGGCTCACAGGAAGTTCCTCTGAACAGCGCCAGATGAAAAACGGGACGACAATCCTTGTGCCATGTTCTCGGGATCTAAATTGACATTTTGCCGCCCAGCAGTCAGGTCCTTCTCACGGTCCCAAGGCTTCCATGGGTGGTTTCCTTCCCATTCTTCTTTCTCTCGCTGCTTCTGCTTTCTTTTCTCCTTTTTGCTCTCACGATGCTTTTGCACAAGAGATACTGACCGTTTGGAGGAATTGTATTTATCCACCAATGAAGCATCTGAGCTTTTGCTCTTTTCTTCATCTGCATCTGCAATTGCCTTTGCTTTGTTGTAGGCTTCTAAGTAGCTGTGACAAGCACGATAATATTATTCCATATAGATCGTTGTATTCATAGTGAACAAAGAGCATTCAGGTTTTTACGCTTTGCTTTAGTTCAACCTTACCTATTTAAGAAAAAATCACCTTAAAAAAGATACTTTTAGCCAAATACTACATTCAAAGTTTGAAGAAAATAAGTCCTTTGAAAAGCTAACAGCAGCACCAAATTGAACGTAAGGGCTAAGACTAGAATTGGCCCAGGTTCTATCCTGTTAGCACCAATAAAATTGCCCACATACCATAATCAACGAATTCCATCACAATATGTAGGCATGTAGCAGATAACCAAGTCTCGATAGCTCTAGGTCTTCCGGTGAAAAAACATCGTCCAGTCATTAATAACTTGATTATTTTTAGATAATAATAGGTAGATAGAACGCTCGTAAGGAGTCCTATTGAAACCAAGAAATATAGGCCTGCTTGCCATCCACACCAGAATAGATAAGAGTTTTTCAAAGAAACCACTCGAGGTAGTTGTGCTACTTTCAATAATGGTGTGGCCTATGATTTGTCACGACTCAGCAAAAAAAAAAAACAGAAAATTCCTTACTTAAATGGGGGACCACATTCAACCGATAAAGCTTCTTCATTCCTTGCCCCCCCAACCCCGCCCACCTTGCGCACCTCCAACATAGAACCTGATCCAAATCATACTAAACACTGCTAATCCCCCTACCTCAGGAAAGACTGGCCATCCGCCTCTCCTGCTGAACATTCAGCTGGAGCAGTCATCATGCGGAGTAGGGTAGGCCATGACTACTATTGCCAACCAAAGGGGACCCACATGTAGCCACAACTAGCCGCATGATAAGGTTGGAGCCACTGCCACCTGCCAGCACCAGTAGACTCAGAGCTTGCACGGAACAGGACTGTACGGAGGCTATTTGGGCAGAGGACGGCTGAAGATGGAGAACGGTGTTAAGAGGAAGGGAAAGAAGATAAGAGTAAGTCTTGTAATGTGGTCCCATAGACAGGTTTTTAGTTTAGGAGATGAAGTGGATGCATCTCAATAGATCAAAGGTCAAATAGACTTTGTTCAAAGTACCCTCCTTTCTTAATGCAATGATACGCAGTCTCTTGCGTATTCGAGAAAAAAAAATTACCCTCCTTGTCCTTTCACATGAGCCCCTCGATATCAGGGTCTCGATCAGCTATCGCTTTGTGCCCTTTTTGTTAATAGCCCAAGACAGCAATTTTTGGGCCAAAACAGTTTCAAACTCCTAGGAAGTGGTTTGACAGTTGACACTATGTTCTATTCATCTCAGTAACATGCACAGAATGCCAATTAATGCCCTCTACTAGGCGACAGCAATATTTGCTAAAATAGCAGTTACACAAAATATTGATTGATAAGGGTCTCATATCATGAAGTAAAAGCAATTACTATCAGAAATCTTACTTCTGTTGTGCCTGTTGAGCTCTATCAAGAGGAGTATCTGTCCACACACTTGTATCACCACGTCCTTCTTTACCATTCATACTAAATGACGTAGCTGAATGCATTGGTACTCCAGGCTGAAAGGAGTTAAACATACATTTAAGAGAACAAAATAAAATAACCACTTTCCTTTTTTTCCTTTCAGTCAGAAGATAAAACAGTGAAATGAGTATATTTTAGTCAATTACTTTTCTTTCAGGAGGCAGTGTCGTCATCCATTCATCTCTTTTAGGTGCCTGTGCCTGTTTTGGAACTGCCAGAAGTTCTTCATCACCCTCAAGAGATACACCTGTAAACAAAATAATAACAAATATGCCATCATGATAATTCTTCTTACTATGCTTCAACCTTCACTTCTTAACAAGTATTCGCTGGGATCAGATTTGTTATGGGCATGAGCCAGGCCCATGTGGCAGCTTAGGAAGAATAGATTAGGAATAAATCAAATATAGGTAGGAGATTATCTAGATAGGAAAGAGATGAGGTTTGTTAGTAAATTATTGGATTGGTTTCTATATATTAGAGATTAGTTCCTTGGATGTCAAGTCATTCCTCCCTATATATAAAAGGACCCCCATGTACTATATTATCAATCAAGCAATGAATCTCAAAAGTTAGCCCTAAGCCTCAAAGCTTCTCTTTGCTTTGACAGGGAAAAGCCTTGATAGCTTTATTAGAGGACGAGTGCCCTATCCCCTAGTCTTCGGACCCTTACCCTAGCTAGTCTATAACAATACTGAACTCATTAAATTGCCAAAATCAGATATTCAAATGCTCAACAAACAAAAGATGATGACTGGAGGGCTAGGACATCACAAACCATTACGGGTTTTGAAAGTGTCTAGGCCCTCAATGACTGCATGTATCAAATCAAACAACCCCAATGAAGTTTACAAGATGATCACAGGGGATTGAACAGTAGAAGGATATCTGCAGAATTTTCTTAGCCCTATAATCTAAACATTAGGACAATGCTATAATCAATTAAACCCTATATTTAAAAATTAACTTAAGTGTTGCTAAGGGCCCATTACAGCACTTCATATTTGGAGCACTAGATTTGGTTTTTCACCCCACCCCCCCCCCCCCCCCCAACCACACATCCCAACAAAAAAAAGGTAATGTATGCCCCTAGAACTGGAATACTTAATCTTCTTGCTAAAATACATATAGTTTTTCTCTCTCTTTATGGCTTTTGGTTGTGTTGTTCATAGTTGATACTACAAAAGATACCTTGTAACCGCCTCCATTCTGCAGCCTCGCGCATTGCTTTAAGCTCGACCTACAGAGAAAAAAAGGAATGGTAATAACTATTTTTCTGAAAGCAGTATTCCAAACCTTAGTTCAACAAGAAATAGTGCTCTATGTACATCAATATATGGCGCAAATAAGTTTACCTCAAATTGTTCCATCTCCTCTTTCTTTTTTATCTTCTCATCTATAACACCTCTCTGCAACAAAAGGAAATAATCAAGGGAAAAACATCAGTGGAAAGAAGAAATCTTCATGACATTACATGGTGAGCTAGTGTTAACTTTTTTTTAAAAAAAAAGCAGTAAAAGTTCTAGACATAATGAACTTAGGGTATGGCTAATTCGCGAACGTCGGTTTCTGACCACCGCCGCCAGCAGGTTGCACGCTTACATCTCCTGTGCAATTTGTTGTTGCTCTCTTCTTTTCTCAACTTTATTTCCATTTTTTCTGTGATCGGTTGTTGCTTTCTTTTCTCGTTGTCCTTCCTTTCCTTTTCATGGTAGTCAAATTTGCAATTTGTTGTTGCACTAGATGTAAAATTTTCAACTCAACTCAAACAAATTTCAACTAAATGTGAAAAAACTTTCAACTCAAATAAATTTCAACTAAATCTGAAAAAAAAAACTTTCAACTCAACTAAATTTCAACTAAATCTAAAAAAACTTTCAACTCAACTCAAATAAATTTCAACTAAATCTGAAAAACTTTCAACTCAACTCAAAAATAAATTTCTACTAATTTTGACCGGATGACTGTACGTACAACACTTTTGGGGGTAAAAAGTACGTAGTGGACCGGCCCATGGGCTCACTTGAGATCACGCGTGCGGTAGGGCACAATCAAGCCAGTCGAAAGCGGACGGGACATCCGGAGATCGCGCGTGCTCGCGCATCATCGTTCCCAATGAACTTCACACATGGTTTTTTGTTATTAAGGTAATACAATCTAAAATCTAAAATTATGAATAAAACAGCAATAAAAATTTTGAATAAAGCAGCAATTTTATTGTCCCTTTTCAACCAATCCCAAATTTTATAGGTTAGGTAAGCATTGTTAGGTTAGGCCTGCTTAAGTAAAGGGACATTTGGCTCGTAATTAAGTTTCAAGCAAAGATGTTAATAAGCAAGTTCATTCTCATCCCTAGTCTCCACTCATATCAGGCGCTGTTTACCCCAAAATTATCCAAGGGCCATTCCACAAGTTGCATGGAGAAACTCATTCAGCTGATATCGTATACCCCGGTCGTTGAAGCATCTACTTTACTTTTGTTCCTCCATAGCAAAGTTACTTTGTATAACTTTACGAATGAGACCTTCACAGGACAATAAAGCTGAAGGGTATGATATTCAAGAAAAGTACCTTTCCAGGGTCCTGCAAGTCTTTGAAAGCATTATTCAATTTCACAAATGCCTCCTGAGCTGAAGGATGAGGACATTTGTCAGGATGCACTAAAAGAGATAACTTCCAGTACCTGCCATGCAGGATATGAGGATGAATCACCAATAAGAAAAATACAGTGTTTCAATTAAAGAAATTATCTGAACAATAGAATGCAGCATGATGAAACTAAAAAAAATTATCTATTACACATAATTATGCAATAACCTTTATAAAAGAGTTCTATGCTGCAAGTTGCTACAAACGTCAAAAACATCAATGCACTATGTAGTTGTGTGGATATCTGTACTTTTTACTTGTGCTTGTATAACCTGTAACCATATTTTCAATGACTACTTTGTAGTCCTATAAATTATATGCGCATTTCTTCGCAATCACACAACTGCGAATCCCCTCCTTTGTCACCTAAAGAACAGTACAAAAGACATGCAAACGCATATAAATCACTACCTTTTCTTGATGTTATCAGATGACATCTTCCAATTGATGCCCACAACATCATACGGCGAGTTCTCATCAGCAGCCAATATTCGAGTAACCTACAACCAATTCAACAAACGAAAGATAAATAGAATGTAGTACAGCAAATTAAAACCAGATAGCTGCATTGCGACTTTCAAGCAAAACCAAGAATTTTTGGCTTGTACTCTGACTGACCTAATGGAAAATACTTCCAATCAACCGAATTATCCAAAAGACATGAGTATTATACAGCAGAAGAGGTCATACAAAATATGGACTAACAAGCAAGTTAGAATCCACATTAACAAACACAAGCATGTTCGTGTGCATGTTTATTATAGTTTCATAAACACTGGAAACAATCTCGTATGCAGTTCAACCAAAGATGTTTCAAGTAGCAAATGCATTTCATACAGTGCCATCTGAGTAGAGCACAATTTGTTGCATGATTATCACAAGTATCAAATTAAACTGACAAGAAATAATTGACCCTACAAGTAGATTATGTGACCATTGCTGATCACAAATTAAATAAACAAAAGCCCTAGCATAGAGTTGGTAAGGACTGAGGACCAGGTTTTGGAAACCCACAGGTTACTGGCCAGTAAACCAGAAACCAGACTGGTGCCAGTTTTGGTTAAGACTCCATAACACATTTGATTCCAACTTCTACCGCAGTATATTGCTGCTCATATGGTATGTCTCACACTTCAAACCTTAAAGGAAATATTAACTCAAAATGGATCCACAACAATGGACAGCTGTTCCCTGGATATATTGCCATATACCAGGCAAGTAGTCAACAATGAACATCCGCAGGCAGGAGCCCGCCTGAGTGACTCATAGCAATTTTGGTTTCTAAAAATGATTAAAAGGGCAGGTATTTCCAATAAGCTGCTGTAACACAGCAGGAAATTGGTCAAGATTGGTCTAAGCAATATTTATTGATGGTGGCTATACTACTGGTAGAAGGGACACAAACCACTGCTACGCTATAATAATGCCATAATATGTGCTACTAACTTAAGAGCCTATAAACCTGCCATGAAGATGCATATAAGAGAGAACCCAAGACAACTGCAAAACATAAATGATCAGCTATATGAAGCAGGAAGCAAACTAGAGCACACAAGATCTGTAAAGTAGTATATTAAATTTTGAATCTGTGGAAGGGTTCCAAAATTAAGGATGAAGGTTCAAAACATCATTTTGTCACTGAAAATGCACCTCTTCGAATCGCTCGGCTTCATTTGCAGATGCAGCTTCAGCGACCATGGCAGGTGGTGGGGGGCCTATAAGAAAACCATCATCAGCTTCAACTTCAGCATCCCTGGAGATAGAATAGGGAATCAGTTAATATTTAGGAGAATAAAAATGTATAACTATATTAACGATTTGCTCAGTCATAATCAGTCAGATATCGACTGAGATACTTTTTGCATCACATAGCTGCTAGTGTCCATGCACTGTCAGTTTTTGACTAGATAACAAATAAGAATGAGATAAAACAAAATCGTACCGGGATCTAAGAGCCTCTGTCATTTCAGCAGCTGCAGCTAGTAACTCGCGTGATGGCATAGCAGGACCAATTACCCTGGGGAGGGGCACAACCTTGTGTTAGACAACAAATTGACTAACAAATAAGCATCTTATTTGTGTTGGATGATATTTGAATTACAAAAAAGAATTTCACAAGAACATTCGGCTTCAGTTAACACCGACTAAATATAAAATCTACTAGACAGGAATTCCATAAAAGCAACATATCTGTGCAAAAAAAACGATAACTAAGCAGCATGAAAGAAAATCCTGTAATAACAACATGGCTAATAAGGCTAATGTAACTCATGTATGTGCATACTCATCATACAGAACAGACAATAATAGCCACAAACAAACCTCGGAAATCCACGAGAACTAAAAACCTGTCAGAACCCTTTGGTACTAACCATGTGGCATCAGTAATGCCTATTGACTTGATAACAGTGCTACTGTTAATGCCTTAAACATTACCACCTAAAATATATGGGCATTATATGTCATTCTGGTGTAAAAACAATGAGCAAATGAATTATGCACAATGGACAGTTCAATAGCTATTGGGTTTAGACTTTAGAAAGACTAACACACAATCTGCTCTTATTGCCTATGGATTAAATCAAATATAAATCAGGTAAAATTATCTGCCTGAATTAAATCACAATTGGGTTGTAAAAATGTCAATATTCTATACACATATACTGTCACTGTGCAAAGAATAAGAAGGGGACTAATAAAGTTATCTGCCAAGAAAAAGGGCAGCCTGACATGTAAATGTTTTATGCACCGAAAATTGCTTGTGTTATTTCTTAAGGAAACTAATGCTCCTGTACGCTACCATCAAGTGGAATGTATTCTGGGACAAGACCAGTTAGCAAATTACTAATACTTGGTCCTTAGCAAATAGTCTACTATAATTAGCCTTAAACTATCAAGTATCGACCAAACTGTGTATAACACTGGCTACTACCTGTGATAACATTATAAAGACAAGAGACATTATAGCCAAGCAATGGTGGAACAAAAAACAATTCTATCTGAAATAATAATACTTTCTAGCAGAACACTGGTACAAAATATATCAATTATATCCAAACAAATGATATTTTCTAGTAGTACAATTGTGATGTAAGCTACAATAAGGAGCCATATTTTTCTTGCAGAGATTCTAGAACACAGGTATTTACCTCCGTTTAGGGGGTTGTTCTTCAGCATCAATTTTTGCTGGCTCTTCAGGAGTGTTATCATTTTTATTTTGCACATCAAAATTGGATGATGGTTGTTCCTGTCTAGTTGGTGATACTGGATTTTTATTTTGATTATCTGCCAGCTCACCACTAGCTACTAATACTGATCCAACAACATCAAGGGTGGGTACAGTTTTTGGTGGCAGCAAGTAAGCCCCATTTGAGCTTTCTCTCAATTTAAGTGATCTGAAAAGTTTCTTTAGGCGCTTCACCAATGGCTTGTCAGAAATTCCAGAAATATCAATGCCTTCACCATTATCTATCATTTGAAGAAGCTGCAAATTAATAAAAGTTCTTATTAATGTACTGTTTCATAGGGCAATTAGGAAAAGTCAACAGGATAGAGAGCATCAGTATAGCTAGAACTCTGGAAGTGAAACATAAAAATCATTCATAAACCGATAAGACAAATGAATTAGCACATTAAAAATCAACAAGAAGTCTGAACATCCTAGTTTTGACATGATACTACAAACATGAAGAGAGTTAAGTAGCTCTGCTACTCAGTAATCACAACACATTAGAACAAGTACCTGAGGACAAACCAAACCAATATGGCAACAGATGATGAGCATCAAGCATGTAATTAGTAGATTGGGAGGGTAGGGCAATAGCATTCTCACTTTACTGAGGTCTAATATGTTATGTATTTTAGGGCTAATAGGCTATAGTTCAACAAAAACAAAATAAGATGGTTACACAAGGGCATTATATCAAAAAAAAATATTGTACTGAATGGAGAATACGGTCAAAGTTAATTAGTCCTAGTTATTAGACATGCAGGCTATCCAGTTCATCTTCAGTGTTATGACCGCTTAAGATGGGCAAACCACACATAACTATGAGTCATATGACACTGAAAAACTTCACAATGCTTAGGTGAGAATTATTCACGAAACAGCAGCAATTATGCCTTGAGTAAATCAATGAATTTTGTCGCCATGCAATTGTGCAGATCTCGAGTCACGCATACCACAGAGGAAATTCTCGCTGGAAATTTAAAATGCGATAGTGAACAAACCCTACCTGACGGAGCTCACCAGCGACGGCGGGGAAATCACTGAGGATGTCGCGGACGATCTCCCGCGCCTCCTCCGCCCTATCCGGCTCTTCCGAGCCGGATCCCGATGAGTCAGACGCATCGCCGCCACGGCGCCCGCGCTCCTCGTGGCGCCGTCTCCGCCTGCGACGCCGCCGATCATCGCTGCCCTTGTGGTGATGATGGCGATTCCGACGGGACGTCGAGGAGGAGGACTTCTTCCGCTTGCTGCTGCTGCGGCTGCGGCTCCGGCGCTCGGGGCTGCGGCTGGGGGAGGAGTCGCAGGATGGGGAAGGGGAGGAGCCGGAGTCGGGGTCCGAGGAGGGGGAGGAGGAGACGTCGCGAGATCTCTTGCTGCTGCTGCGGCCGCGTCCATGGCGGCGCTTGAAGTCCTTCTCCCTGTCGCCCCTTCCCATCTTCTCCGACCTGTACGGGAGGAAGGAGGTGGTTGCGTTTGGTTTGATGGGTTTAGGATTGTGGGCATGGGAAATAAAGGTGGGTGGAAATCTTCTCTGATGTTGTTTGGTTTAGCGGAGGAGGAAAAAGCAGGTGGATTTTTCCTGGGCCTTGGACCATGCGGGTCGTTCACTTTTGGTTCCCCTACCCAAGAAACGTGGGATTTTGGAAAGGAACGGAGATTGGATACAGAAAATCGGGTATCCAAACGTGGGAACACTAACAGATTTGGCATTCCTATCCATAACCCACTACCGATTTCCACCTCATATCCCTATCTCACAGCCGAAGTCCATCGAAACGCTGAGCTCTGGCTTCTGGGCAGCGACAAGGGCCTGTTGGTGCTGATACGCACCGCTTTACTTCCATCGGTGAGCCCATTTGTGTGCTTCCTATCTATCCATCAAGTTTTATCTATTAGTTATTTCATATTATTTGATCTAAAGATTAACCAATTCACTCTCTTGATTCTCTTGTTTGTTCTTGGATATTTCTCTATACTCGTGTGGTTAACATATCATCAATATTACGCTCTAAAATCTTATCTTTGCTATTGTTATCTTCTATTTAAACGTATTGATTCCCGTTAATTAATAAGTACAAAATAACTGCTAGTTGATAAGTACAAAATAAATATGAGGCTATGACGTACCATACTTTTAAAAATTTATTGATGTTAACTTTCATTTCAGCACCATGACTTACAAATTCAAAAAGCTAGAGCTAATGCTATTGGCAGGCCTGGCTCTGGGTTTAAGCGGGAGGTGCAACCACCTAGGACCTAGAGCGGATGGGGAGGGGGTAGCAAAATATGGTATAGGAGCGGGGCGAAGATGTGCAAACCCGCTGCAGCCCGTCGCCCTTCCGCATGTAACGCACTTGACTTCCTCATTGTCTCGACACCTAATCCCATCATGTGTTACGGAGTCCCCACTGTCGAGCGACTTGCCGCCAACTCCTCTTCCTCTTCGCTCTCGCCTCTCGATCCTCTCCTAAGCACTAGAAGGCAGCAGTGGCACCAAGACCCAGTGCAAGCACAACAGTGGTGACGTAGTGCACTGGCACATGCAGGCGATGAGTGGCGCCCAGGCTCAGCATAGTCATTGCAGTAATACCTGATTTTAATTACATGAACCTGAAGATTTTGTCATTTCGAGGTACACTATATTTTTTAGTCCAAAAGTTAGGTAATGATGGTAATCCATTAGTTAGTTAACAGGTTACGATTTTTTTAGTTCTTATATTTTTTTTTTTGTAATTTCAGGTGTTAGATGTTAGTTCTCGTTTTTCTTTTTTTTCTCTTATGGATACTATTTTTATGTTGTTGTTCTTTTAGCTTTCTAGTATCAACATTATTTATCGAAATTATGATCATATTAAAAGTTAACTCTTGTAAGTGCATTTGTGTCACTTTATAGGATTAATAATTCATAAAGTATATTTTATAAGTAAAAGAAATATTTAGACTAAAGGGCCTACAGCGTAAGTGTTGATGCTTTTTCGTGACCTACACAGACTCATTTAATGATTTGTAGTATAATCAATCGAGTCGCTAAAATTGAGAGGATTAAAATCAGCTAACCGAACCAATTTCGAGATTAATTCATTTTCGTGAAATCAAACGACTAATTTACGAGCAAATTAAAAAAAATAAATACCGTGCTTACGTGACAATGAACGACTAGTTTTCAAGTAAACTAACAAAGGATAATCTTCTCGTTTTCATAAAGAAGTATGGATGGTTTATAAGACAAACCAACAAAAAGATCATCTTAATTATATAGAGACATGCAAATAATTTGCAGGTAAATCAACAAAGAAAAGCTAAACTACTACTAACCCTAGACATGAAAAGAAAGAACATAAAAAACAGTATATTGATATTGAGTTGATCAGGGTCTTCTGTTTACGTCAGGCTGACATCGTCCACTGTGTCCTACTTAGCCAGGATAAGTCTTGTATTTTCGTTTGTGGGCCCGTCCTTCCTATCTAGAGTATCTGAGTCGGCCACGCCTTCTGCTCTGAACCAACCCTGTGCATACGCACATCACCGATCGCCTGGCAATCTGCCATCACCTGTTGTTGCATGCATGCATCGATCTCTTCTTTTTTTTACTTGGCAACAACCATCAACCAGACTAGCTAGCCACACATGCAACCCTCATGCACATGGCTGAGGCAACTATGAATCAAACATCTTACTAAGAGCCAAATAGAACGCTAAAAACTGAACTTAATTAGTTTAATTAGCCATTCGGCCAATCAACCCTTTAATTACATCTTTGCTAAATTTGGCCATCAACACAAGCCCCTGTTTTTAAGTAAAATTTATTGTCTGAAAAACAAACTTGAATGACTATTATAACCGATATACAAGGTTGTAACGTTCCTGTCCCGTTAACCCGTATAGGACAACAGGAGAGGAACGTCATTACCTGTAATACCTGCACCAGTCCTAGGAGACCAACTAGTATATACAGGATATCGGTGGATCATTGCCAAATCTGCTTTATTTAGGTCACATAATCCTTATATAAGTTGTAGCCCGGACAGAACCCGAGGCATACAACGACATATTACAAAAGTAGGTAACAAAAAACACGGATAGAATTTCTACCCGCAAGCAAAGCTTGGGACCTAGACCGAAACCCTAAAACTCGTCGTACTCGGCATGTTCCTTATAATACTCGCTAAGGGTGGGGTCTTCATCTTCATAGACTTCTGAGGGAAAAGATAAGTAAGGGTGAGTATACGAGGTACTCAGCAAGTCACGAAAAAATATGTGGCATGCAAGGGGTTAGCAAAAAAGGCTAGGGTTATTTTGCAAACGTGGTTTTCGAAGATTTTTGTGTCTTTTGGGAAAATATTTAAGTGTGCTCTTTAAGTTGTCGGAAAGAGGCTCACACTTCAATCCATTTTGTAAGTCGTTTTGCAACAACTCACCACAATTAAGTTAGTCGGGGAAGAGACTCACGTCTCAACCCATTCTACAAGTTTGAGATTTGTCACATATTCCGATTCGGAGTGTACTCTCCACTAGTACCTCCATTTAAGTAGATTCTTATTTTAAAACTGTTACTTAACTCACACAACTTAATTATGGTGTCAGTCAACACCTTGGGTCACACAGGCCCATTTCAGGCCACACAGGTCATTCACCAGTCACACAGACTGATTCTGGTAACGAATCCCAACCCGCAAAACAATTACACAAATATTTGTAAAATAAAATCTACGCTAGAGGAATCACTTCACATCCACCCGTAACGGTGGGCACGGCTGTTCGATCAGTTTATAAACCTTTGCAAAAGGTGCACGCTTTACCCACACGACGCGAGCTTACTCCCACACTGGCCAAGTGGGGAGGTTCGTGATAGGGCCTTTCCGAAGCCTTCTCAGGATAGCACGTTGCCCTATAAATGGGTTCACTCAACCAAGTACCTAGAACTCATTTCCGGTACTCAATAACGGGGGTATATCGCTCTCATGGCACCCAGCCGCTCCTACACTTATTAGCAACCGAACGATCATAAGAACACTAATTACTCGGCCAGGGACGTCCCATTCCACCCGTGTGGTCGCACTGTAATATGCTTAGTACAATTCCCCAAGGAAATAGTCCTTATGTGTCACGTGAAGTCGGAGCCATATAGTCAGCGACGACATATGACCAAGTTTTATAAAACTATTTTATTTCGCAAACGCTCAACCAAGGGTGCTGAGGTTTAAAATCATTTTAAATAAACCCTAGTTTTCCCATCGTCATATTTTTAGTTTAAATAAAATAGGGTCATCGATACTCGTACTCAAGTACGAATACCAAGATGACGAGGTTACAAAGGACAGGGCAATAATTTATTCAAGGAGGGTAATATGCAGCAATTAGGTTAGGCCTGACAGATTTGATTACGAATCGCGGTCAATAATAATCGTTTTCCAAAATATGCATGTTTCATAAATCAAAATAATTTTTAAATCATGGGTTCAATATAGTCAAGGGAGACTTGCTTTGCTCCTAGTCCTGGGGGTCCTCCACGAAATGATTGATCTGCGGCTTCTCAGTACCGGTTTCTACGTGTCGTAAAAAGGAAACAAACAAAAACACCAAGAATTAGGACCTATCATGTACAACTAATAGTACCAGTGTGTAAATCTCATTTTTAGAAAAATTTTGAGAGTTGAATGGGCTCAAACGGAGTTACGGTTTAAAAGTTATGATTTTTCGAAGTTTAAATCATTTTCTCATGAATAAAAGAATTAAAGTTATTTAGGAAAGAAAAGGAATAAAAGAAAATAAAAGAAAAGAATTCAGAGGTTGATTGGTGGGGCCCTGGTGTTAGTGGGAGAGAGAGAGGAGTTGGGGAAGAACAGTGACTGACATGTGGGGTCTGCTAGTCAGTGGGATAGGAGAAACAGTGGAGACTGACAGGTGGGACCGAGGTGACAACGGGAGGAGAGGAGGGGCGCTGACGTGTGGGCCCAACGTGTCAGTGCTAAGAGAGAGAGACGGGGATGCTGACGGGTGGAACCAGTCTATCAGCGTCAGGGGAGAGGGATGCCGAGGTGGCCCGTGTCTACCGATGTGGCGCCCACGTGGCACGCCACGTCGGCGGGGACCGACAAGGCTGACCCTGGCGCAGATCGACGGCCGACAGTAATCAAAGTTGATCACGCTGGCAGTGGCAATCCACGGCGAGTGGCCTGCAGCTGAAGAGAGCGGAGGGGACGGGGAGTTCGGTGAACGGCTCAGATGATCCGCTAGGTGACAGAGGAGGTTGGGCGATGGCGTCCAGTACTGGTAGTGGCGGTGATTCTTTGGTTGCCGCCGGTGACCATTTGAGCGGCGGAGGGGCTCGACATCGGGTCTTTCGGGTGCGACATTGCGTAAGGAAGCGAATAGAGGGGTCAATTTGGGCTTACTTGTGGATATGGTGGCGGATCGGATCGGCAGTAATGGCAGACAGCGGTGGTGAGAATTGGGCGTTTTTGATTTAGGGGTCAATCGGGGTAGGGGATGGGTGGAGGGGAGTCGTGGGGTCACGGGGAGTTCGGCGGTGGCGGTGGCTCGGTCAGCGGGGCTTTGGAATGGCGGTCGGAGCTCGGGTCAGTGCGCTAATGGCGATGGCGGAGAGAGGATCTCAGCGGTAAGGCTGGCTTGGGCTTGCTTCTTGTTGACCAAAGGGGAGGGAGCTTGGGGAAATTTATAGAGAAGCTCCGCGCGTGGCGACAAGAGACAAAGGCAGTGGCAACAGCGGCAGGTGAGCTCGAGCTGGCCGACGCGACCTATCAATGGAGCGGCCGCTGTGGTTGTCGTCATGCTTGCTTCAAAGAGGAAAAAGGGGCGTGGAGAGGATGGCGATGCGATTGAACGGGGAGCTCATGCGTGCGGATTGACCTCCGGTGCTCGGCGGTGAGGAAAAAAGCTATGGCCGTAGCTAACTTTTGACCAACGTGCGCGAGGCAAGGGCTGGAGCGGGATTTTCGCCGAGTGACGGGACAACGGGGTTGACGACGAAGAGCTCCGTTCTTAAATGGTGGCAAGACAAGGAGGGATGGGTGAGCTCTGCTCTGCCAAGGAGAGCTCGAGAGAGTTCGAGAGAGAAGAGAGAGAGAGAGAGAGCGAGCGGGTGAGAGGAGGAAGACGACGGCGTCATCAGGGCTGATAGGTGGGCCCGGGTGGTAGTGCGCATCGCGACAGTCCGCGTGTTTCATGGGGCGGCTGAGAGGGTGAGCAGGGGCGGTGCTACTGACATGCGGGGCCGTGGGGATTTAATCCCACGCGCGCGCGGGGGCGGCTGTGCCAAGCGGGCCGCACAGGGGAAGAGAGAGAGCAGGCCGAGAAGAGATGGGGGCCGCCCATGCTACACAGTGCCATTTAATATTTTTACAGGGATTGTTTTAAAGGGTTTTTGAAGATTTTGAATTTGGATTTGAATTTGGATGGGGTCTTTGGAATCAGGGAAAATTAGAGAATTTTTAGAGGGGTTCTAGGGACTGATTTTGAGGGAATTTTGAGATCACACTTGCACAATAAATCCCTAATTTAATTAAGAGCCAAAATTTGCAATTAGCTTTTTATTAAAATAGTTTTAAAACAAAAGAAAAATACGGGCATTACAAAGGTGTTCTACACTCTTCCTCAAGGTAGCAACAAATAAATTAAATATCGGTCATACTTTAAAACTTCTCACAATTAACCGATATATTTCTATAAATTTTGAGAATGACAATAATAAGTAATGTTGACGCCGAAAACCACCGGGGTTGTCCGGCGCCTTGGAGACACGCGAAGGCCTGGGAGATTTGCTTCACTCCAGTGCAGGTCCTAAAATCTTGAGGTTCGTAGGCGTGCCAGTCAATTTGACCCTGCAATTGACAAGGAGAGAAAATATTAGATTCATGAGCCAATCGGCTGGAAGCCGATCTGGACTCGTCTCATCGGCCGATGGCCGATTTGAACTGTAGCACTTATACATCGACTGGAAGCCGATGATGGCATGAGCAATAACATAATAATAACAAAATTAAACTAACCGATCATCAAAGGGATGCTCAAAAATCGGCTGTAAACTGATGAAATAAGTAAGCAGAATACGTAAATAAATAGATTAAATAAACTCTAGCCGATTGTGGTTAAAATTACTAATATCGCCGCGAAGATATTGCCCGCACATGTGCCCGGGCCCTTGCTCATGCTCGCACCCAAATCTTCGTCCGATGTCCGTGCCTGTGCCCGGGTTCTTACCTGTGCTCGTGCCCGTGCCCAGGTCCTCACCTGTGTTCGTCCCCGGGTCCTCGCCTGCTGATCGTGCCCGGGAACTCACCTGAGCTCGTGTCCGGGGCTTACCTGCACTCGCGCTCGGATCGGCAGAGTAAACTAATCGGCTAGCCTTTAGCCGATCGTAATAGTAATGCAGGCAAGAATGTATAACAAAGCAAGCAGTATAATCGGCTGTATTTAAAGATAACTCATCGGCTAAGCACTCCGATAAAAGCACCACATAAAACCCATCGGCTTATTAAGAATAAAGTTATTATCGTCAGTCTAGTAGATCGGACCCAACCATTGCAGCACAGACTGATGATGATAACAAGACCTCGATAAGCCGATAGATCTGATGTGATCATGATGTAGATGATAACTTATCGGCTATGCACCCCGATAAGACGCTTGCGCACAAAGTATCAACCTAGCAGGAACGATTTATCGCTAGCAGTTTAGTAGGTCGGACCCAACCGATGCAGCACAAACTGTGGATAAACCGCTCCCAGTAAGCCGATACGATCTACGCGCACGTGATGTGATATACCTAATCAATCTATGAGGTCAAACTGAACTGATGCAGCCATAGACAAAAAAGATATATCATGGTAAGCCGACTACCATAAACCGACTAGAATATCGGACCTAACCGAGGAAGTCCTAGTTGATAGGTAGCCGGGGTGACGAGACTTACCCTCTCGCAGGAGGTCAAACTTAACCGATGCAGCCCGGCTCGAGAAGCAAGAACCCGTCGAAAGGGTGGCGATGCGCCGAATTTGTATTGATCTGATGATGATAGATTACACAGCACCCGGGCATACATATTTATACCCCGAGTTGATATGAGTCCTTATTGGACACGGTACATGATTTCCTAATTATAACAGGAAACACTAATAAGACCCGACCGGACACGAGGTCAGGTTTTCTAAAGATAAGCACTTGCCTAATTAATGGATACAGTAATTAACTGCCATACTGTGGTCTTCACGGCTCCTTCCCGGATTTGGTCCCTTCTGGATCAACTCCCGTCAGCTATCTGCAATTTCTTCTTGATCGAATCTAATACAGGGCCTTACCAAATTTTGGCGTTAACACATGCCCCCCAATTTCGGAGTTCTTTTATAGGACTTCGAAATTCTTTCGTTTTGGGCCTTCAGACTTCTTCCATACCGAGGCGGCCCAAGGTAGCCCACTTGCCATAATTGTTTGAAATAGTGCCAACAGCCTCGATTCCCGCCCGGTCATCATATCTCTATAAAACGCTTCGTCTCCCTAGCCTTTTTTACGCTTTCACATCATCAGAGCACCACCGCTTCATCTTCCAAAACTTCGACAAGCTCTAGCGAACCCAGACGAACCATCGTAGCCCTTTTCTTCGATCGTTGATTCCTGCATCTTCTTCCTCTCTCGCGATGGCATCAGCATCCGCAGTCCCTGAGGTAATCTTCCTGCCCGGTTATTTTTCCCCGATTTCGTAGCCTAGATGAATCCAATCTGCCATGTTCTTTACCTGTTCTTCGTCGTGTTCTTCTTTACTGTAGCACCTTAGAGACCAGATCTTGATTCCGGTCGCCGATTACCCGAACTTTTTCTACCATGGCCCTATGGGTAGCGAAGATCCCACAGATTTCATTAGCGCCGAGACCCAATGCATTCCTTTCAAGAACTCCACCATGCTAGTCAGTGACTGGACCAATAGATTCAGGTCATGGCCGAGCAAGCTGCCTGGGTGGAGAGATTGGTATATCAGAGTATCGGCCGCGAAGAGAACCTTCTAGGAAGAATCACATATCGGCCACTGCATCAACCTCTCTCTAGCCGATATGGAAAGGAATGAACCTCTACTCGCATCGGCCTCATACTTCTGGTCTAACGCCCTCAACACCTTCATGTTCGGGCACGGGCCGATGACTCCCACCTTGCTGGATGTGACTATGCTCACCTGCCTTGATACGACAAGCTACATCAATCCCTCCAAGCTCCGGTTCAAACCCGCTCATCGGCTTCAAGCGAAGAACATTGGTGGCTGGTCCAGGTATATATCAATCCACAACAAGGGAACCGGACTAGTCGACAATCGGGAACATGTCGCCTTTTTGAACCTGTGGCTGGAACGGTTTGTCTTCGGCGGTGCAACCCTCGGCCCAACGATCAACATGCAATGTCTGGCAGAGTGCTTGGCCGATCAGAAACAGATCCCCTTGGGGCAATACCTCCTTGGCGCTACCTATCAGCTGCTTCACCAAGTAGTGACCAAGCTATCGGCCGGCCAGCCCATCGGCCATATCAGAGGTCCTTGGTGGTTTGTGCAACTCTGGCTCAACGTCTACACCTCCAAGGCCTTCTTTGGGACTTCTTTTCTCAACCAATCCTTTCCAGCCGATCACACAGAAGACCAGGATCCCATTTACCGCCGATGTATCTCCATGGGCGAAGCTGCATCGGCTCTTTCTGGTGGCAAGATAACCCCCGTTGGACTTAGTCAATGGTTCAAGGGATTTTATTACGGTTTCACCAAGGAGGCCACTCTCTGGTTCGCATACAATGATGCATCGTCATTCGAGATGCCTTCCAATTTTGACCCGCTTAATGCTTTGGAAAATGATGAGTCAAAGGCCATATTTTTATCAGCCATTACCCCTTGTCTGTTACCGACTGGCTTCTCTCTGGGCCGATCGCAACCATCATATGAGTTTTACCATCCATCGGTCGGCTCTCGTCAGCTTGGCCTTGGTCAACTTCCGATCGGCCTATTCTTCATCGACAAACTTCAGGCCCGGGGCAACGTCAACAACGCCCTAGAGTATGATCGGATGCGGACTTTAACATAATCCCTTCTTCTAGGCGCCGCCACCGAGGTGAATGTTTGCACTGCCAATACAAAGCTTTTCGTCCGATGGTGGTCAGAATGGAAGAAACATCTATTCAGCTTAGCGGCCACCTACTACTGTTCCCGCCTCTATGCCGAGTACATCGAATCCGATGAGGAGGTAACACCCGTAAGCCTTAATCATCATCTCCGATCATCTCTCACTCTTAATTTGCAGGCTGCCAACGTCGAGCCCCCAACGACAAGCAACAGTGGTCGGCCGATTCTGTATCAACCCCCATCGGCCACTCCGAACTTAGGGCGCGATGCTCCCTCTCCATCGGCTCTCCTCCAGGCGCCTCGGCCGATAGGACAAAAACGCAAGAAGTTAGCGCACAACCCCTCTCTCAAGAAGCAGAAAACCAGTGCCGATGTTATTGCCACGACGCCATCTACTCCCCAAACAACATCGGCTCCCTCATCTCCTCAGGTATGTGCCAAGTCTTGATATCATTACCCGCTTTCTCATTCATCTTATCAGTTTCATTTTCAGCTCGAGTCATCGGCTCCAGAACCTCAACCTTCTTCCAACATCCCTCCAAGAACTGAGCCGATGGCTTCTCCAGCTGCCCCAATCTCAGCACCAAGTCCTCAAGCCGTCGATGAGACTGTTCCTTCTTCATCGCCTGACATCGGCCACCCCGAAGAACAACCTACTTATTCCCCTGAAGCCGATGCCACCTGAGCTGCCGATGCCCTACCTCAGGTAATCTCTTTATATCCATACTTTACTTTTAAACTCCACTGATTCTTTTACCGATGTCAATTCGCAGTCCTTAGCCGATTTGTTCTCCTTCGACATCGGCAAGTACTTAGAGGCAGAAGAAACCATAGCCACCAGTGCAGCAACCAAACCGTCCTTCCTAGCCGATGTGCGCGATTACTTAACGAGCATCATCAGTCGGCTGGAAAACCCAATCGATGCACTAGTGGAAGACTGCGGGCCGATCCGGGCAAGACTTGCAGAGAATTGAACACCATCTGCCCGAAGAACTCATCGACGCACTAACTCCCGCGGCATACCTTGAATCCCACAGATTCAGACTCATCAAGCTTAGACAGCGCATAGCCGATCGTGCTGACCAACAGAAGATTACCCAAGATATCCAAGCCGATCGGCTGTCAGCCTAAATAGAGAAGAAAAAGCTTGATGACATGGCAGCTGCCCCTCAAGAGCTCCAATCCAAGTTGAACCAACTGAAGAAAAAGGAGGCCGATTTGCTGGCAGAACTTGAAAAAGTTCGCAAGGATCTTGAAGCAACAAAATCCCAGCTTATCGGCCTGCCACAAGCTATACAAGACCAAGAGGCTAAGGTTGCAGCAACGGTGCGTCAAGTCGTTCATCGGCGCAAAAATCTGAAGACCATCCCGGGCTCTGATGAAGACGACATCCATGCTATCAATGAGATTGACCAAATCCGTCTGCGTGCAATCAAAATGATCCAAAAATTCATGTAAATCAATGACCGATGGCTTCATGAAACATGCTGGTGTTGTAATATATCTTGATCGGCTCTTTTGCCTGCTTCTTTCACCCTTGATAATATTTCTGTTTGTTTGATCTAAAGGCCATATCAATTGATATCGGCTGTCTTTAGGCGATGCAAAAACATCGGCTTTCTGCACTATTTTATAAATCGGCTGCACTTAACCGATTTAAGAGTTGATCCAAACGCTAGGATAGTATTTCTTGAGATATTTCCCGTTAAGTGCTTTAGCAAATTCTGTCCTGTCAAGATCCTCTAATACATAGGCATTACCAGGCACACAACGATTAATCCGATAGGGCCCTTCCCAATTAGGCGACCACTTTCCGAATCTACTATCTCTGGACCCGATCGGCAAAATCAACTTCCAGACAAGATCTCCCTCGGCAAATGATTTATTCACCACCTTTTTATTGTAATACCGAGCTGCTCTAGCTTTGTTCTCCTTGATCCTCTCCAGTGCCCTTAACCGATTCTGAGCCAAGTCTTCAAGTTCATCTATCATTAAGTTATAATAATCATCGGCTGTCAATTGATTTTGCAAAGAAATCCTCCTAGAGCCGATGTTAGTTTCCCAAGGCAAAACCGCCTCATGTCCATATACTAGTTAATAAGGTGGCACCCGAGTAGATCCATGACATGTCATCCGATAGGCCCATAATGAATCGGCTAACGTAGTATGCCATCGATGCGGCTGCTCATCAATCTTCCGCTTAATCAACTTGATCAAACTCTTGTTAGAAGCTTCCGCCTGCACATTGGCCTGAGCATAATAAGGCGATGAATTTAATAACTTGATTCCCATACTGGCAGCAAACTGTTGAAACTCATCGGACACGAAGACAGATCCCTGATCAGTAGTTATTGTCTGAGGAATTCCAAACCGATAAATTATATGCTCCTTTACAAACTCGATCACTTCCTTGGACGTAACTTTCTTTAGAGGAATCGCCTCTATCCACTTGGTAAAATAATCTATCGCCGCCAATATGAACTTATGTCCTTTACTTGATGGAGGAAAAACCTGGCCGATCATGTCAATTCCCCAACCTCTGAACAGCCACGGTTTGATGATAGGATTCATAGCCGATGCTGGTGCTCGCTGTACATTCCCAAACTTCTGGCAATCTTGACATCCTTTATAGTACCTGAAGCAATCTTCCAGCATTGTCGGTCAAAAATATCCTACTCTTCTCAGCAACCACTTCATCTTATGAGTCGATTGATGAGTCCCACAGACGCCCTCATGTACCTCGCACATAACCACTTTGGCTTCTTCCAAATTCAGGCATCTAAGCAGAACTCCCTCAAAAGTCCGATAATATAACTCCCCATCAAGCAGCACATACTTTGTAGCTTTGTATCGAAGTTTTCTAGAAACCGATTACGACGGATTTTGCAGATAATCTATTATTTCCTTTCTCCAATCATCGGCTTCATCCTGAATGTCATTATCGGCTATTTCAACCTCAACCTGCCTATTCAACTGATAACCAGAAGCAATCTGTGCAAGATCATTGGCTTCTAAATTCTGCTTCCTAGGAATATGATCTATTGATACCATCTTGAAATCCTTTAACAAATCTGTACACTCCTCATAATATGATCTCAAAACATCATCCCTGCACTCATATTCCCCAGACAACTGTTTAATCACCAACCAAGAATCACCAACAATCTCTATGATATCGGCTCCAATCTCCTTTAAAAGTTGAAGTCCTTTTAATACCGCCTCGTATTCCGCTTGATTATTAGTCCGATAAGGTTTAATTGTAAAAGCAAACTCAAAACTTGCCCCCCGAGGCGATATAATGACCAAGCCGATACCAGATCCATGCTTGCAAACCGATCCATCAAAAAATAAAGTCCAAGAGATCGGCTCTACATAATCTTCATGAACCCCTCTGTGTTGCACAATGAAATCGGCCACTGCTTGTCCCTTGATTGCTTTAGCCGATTCATATCTCAAGTCAAACTCTGTCAAAGCAAAAATCCATTTACCAACTCGCCCTTTCAAGACTAGAGCCGACAACATATATTTGACCACATCGGCCTTGCAAACCACTGTACACTCAACCGATAGGATATAATGCCTTAACTTTGTACATGAGAAATATAAACAAAGGCATAATTTCTCCACCGCAGGATATTTCGTTTCAGCATCCAAAAGCCTCCTGCTCAGATAAAACACAACTCGCTCCTTCCCCTCAAATTCCTATATCAGAACAGACCCGATGGATTTCTCATCGGCCGATAAATATAACTTGAACGGCACTCCTTTCTGCGGCGGAATTAAAATAGGTGGGGAACTCAGATAGTTCTTGATCTCGTCAAATGCCTTCTGCTGTGCTGCCCCCCACACAAACTCTTGATCGGCTTTCAACTTCAATAATGGAGTAAAAGACTCAATTTTCCCTGACAAATTTGATATAAACCTCCTCACAAAGTTAATCTTGCCGATCAATGATTGTAACTCTGTCTTATTGCTTGGTGGCTCTGTCGTCTTAATGGCTCTGATGCTCCGTTGACTAACTTCAATACCTCGCTCATAAACCATAAAACCCAAAAACTGCCCAGCCGATACACCAAAAGTGCATTTATTGGGATTCATTCTTAGTCCGTATTTCTTGGTAATCTCCAGCACTTTTTGCAAATCGGCTATATGGTTTCCTCACTTTTAGACTTAACCACCACATCATCAATGTAAATTTCTACCAACAAGCCGATGAGATCATGAAATATATAATTCATCACTCTCTGATAAGTCGCACCGGCACTCTTCAATCCGAAAGTCATTACTACCCACTCATACAAACCGATAGCTCCAGGACACCGAAACGCAGTCTTATGTATATCTTCTTTAGCCATAAAAATCTGATTGTATCCTGCATTGCCGTCCATGAAGCTGATAATTTTGTGGCCTGACGCTGCATCCACCAATAAATCCGCTATCGGCATTGGGTATCCATCCTTGGGGGTAGCTTTATTCAGATTCCGGAAATCAATACATATCCTCAATTTTCCGTTTTTCTTCTCCACCGGGACAATATTAGAAACCCACTCAGCATATCGGCATGGCCTTATAAACTTGGCATCATACAACCTTATGATTTCCGCTTTGATTGGCTCATACAACTCTGCCTTGAACCTCCTTAGAGCCTGCTTGAACGGCCGATATCTTGGTTTAATGGGTAGCCGATGTTCAACAATTGATCAGCTTAATCCTGGCATCTCATGATATTCCCAGGCAAAACAATCCCGATACTCCTTCAATAGTATTATTAATTCTTCTCGAAGTTCAGGACATAACTTTTTGCTTATGTACGTCGGCCTTGGCTTATCTCCTGGTCCTATGTCGATCTCCTCCAAATCATCGGCCGACGTAAACCCCTGTCCTAGTTTCCCCTCAAAATCTTCAATGGAGCCCATCAGAGTAACAATTCAGAGCCGACTTGCTGAATCGGCTGTATCCCTTGGCTAGTGACCTTAAGATAGTCTCCTTCCCATATTTTCCCGGACAGGCAATCAACACCATCGGCTTCCCAGACTGGCAAATCGGTCATTGCAATATTGGTTGACCGATCTGCTAGGACCACCTCGACTTGATCTCCCTGCCACTGTATCAAACATTGATGCATCGTCGAGGGCACGCAACAGTTCGCGTGAATCCAATCCCTGCCAAGAAGCAGACTATACGATCCTTTTCCATCAATGACGAAAAACGTGGTAGGTAATGTCTTATTTCCCACTGTCAACTCCACGTTTAATACGCCTTTCGCCTCTGATGAATTCCCACCGAAGTCCTTTAGCACCATATTTGTCTTGATCAAATCTTCGGCAGTCTTCCCCAATTTCCGAAATGTAGCCTAAGGCATGAGATTAATAGCCGCTCCCCCATCAACCAGAATCTTCGTCATCGGCTTCCCATTCACATAGCCCTTGATATATAATGGCTTTAGGTGCCGATGCTCTGACTCTTCAGGTTTATCAAATACGGCCTGATCGGGTTGCAACGTTAGCTGAGCGAAAACTTCCTCAGTGCCTTCTTCATCTGATGAAAGTGCTTTATATTTCCAAGGCAAAAAGAACACCATATTTACTGGAGCCGATGGATCTTCATCGTCCTTCCTTTTCACACGCCATACTTGTTTGGTTCTCTTGTGACGATGATCGGTCTCTTCCTGATCTTGCCTCTGTTCTTCCTGTTGCTCTCGGTGTCGTAGCCATTGTGCCCTTCTCTTCTGATTCTTGGTGAATATCCCACTAGGGCACCATTGAGGATTTTGGACTTGTTTTTCATGTACTTCCTCTTCATCCTCTTCAAAGAACTCTTCATGGATCGGCCCTAATCGGCTATGAACCGATGCTCTTTTTCCAAGCGGCCGATCCTGTGAAAACCTTTCCTGCCGATCCCGCTGAAACCTCAGATCATCACACTCAGGGCAATCTTCAATTGATGGCAATCTCATCCCTTGATCCCAGCAGAATCGGAAGAACGGGCAATCCCAATGTGGATCATATTTTTCCCTGTCCGGCTCAATCCACTGCTCTTCGTACTTTGAATATTTTTCTGTCATATCCGATGAAGTAATCCTTGATTTATACCTTCGATATCTTCCTCCATCGGCTTGAGTCCTTGATGACGATCCCGCATAGACCATGTTTACGGGGAACGGGTGTCCATCAATCTTCATCGGCTTCTTGTCTTCGAATTTGATTCTTCCCTGCTCGACAGCTGTCGGCGAAATAGGACTGGGGGTCCCGCGTTCTGTGGGGACGCGTGGATCCCCGGCCACGTCAGAGATCCCCCGGGGCCATATCCCGCGCAAGAGAAGGGCGGCCACGGCCGCTTTCCTGCTAAGTACCTGGGCGCGAGCTCTACCTCGGCCCGGGTGCGCTCTCCCCGAGCAAGTCGCAACAACGGCCCTCAGACATTCCCGGTCCCGGGAGCCACCTCCCCGGGCCCCGTGCCCGGGCCCCGGCTCCCGGTCCCAGGCCCCGGCTCCCGGTCGCGGGAGCCATCTTCTCGGACCCCGGGTCCCGAGGACCATCCCGTTCCCCGGGCCCCGACGCCCGGTCCCGGGAACCACCTCCCCGAACCCGGGTCCCGAGGACCATCCCGTGCCCGGGCCTCCTGGTCACGGCTCCCACAGCTTCAGCCCCGGGAGGTGTCCCCGGGGCACATTGCAGAGGCGCTCCTGGTCCCGGGCGCCGCTCCCCGGGCCCGGGACTTACATCTTCCACGCCGAGGAGCTCGGGAAGAAAGCCTCGAGACGATCGGCTACTTCTGGTTGGATCGGCTCCGGCTCCTCCAAGTTGGATCGGCCTCCCCCGGTGATCGGCCTCTCCAGGTCGGCATCAGCTCTCCAGCTACCCGCATTAATGGCGAGGCGACGGGGCGCCTCCCGCCTGTCTCCCGACAGAGAGCGGAGCCATACGCTGTCACATCTCCATAATCTGGTCGCCCGACAAGGAACCGACCAGACATGCTCTGCCACAGCCGCCCGCAGCAGCGGAGCGATGTGGTGACCTGACGACCAGACCAGCCGCCCGCAGCACACGACTAGGCGCTCCTCCAGGCGCGGCGCAGCAGGCGGCCGTGGGCGTGCGCGTCACATCTCCGTGCTGCGGTCGCCCACCGCAGCAGCTCCGGCGTGGCAACAGCAGACGGACGTACACGACAAGACAGACCATGCCTAGCTCTCTCCGGGCTGCTCGGCACTGTGGAGTCCCCTAATTCTATAAAGGAGGATCCAAGCCGACGAGCGAAAGGGAGACCAAGCTCCAGCATTAGCAACCGCCGAGGATTCTCTGCTCTCGCGCTCTAGTTGCCACTCTCGCTACTGTCCTTCTTCCTCAACGCCGGCAAGCGGGCTGAGCTCGCCTTGTAACAGTCATACCACATTCATCTCCATATAGTCAAACACACAGGAGTAGGGTATTACGCTCCGAGCGGCCCGAACCTGTCTACGCCTCCTGTCTCTCTTCCGCGCGAGTGTCACGGTACGGATGGTCCGATCCACAATTGGACGGTCCGAACCTCTCTGTCTCTCAGCCCGGGCCCCCGTTCCCGAGCATCCATCGTCTCCGGACGCCGCATTCGCCTGAGAACAGCTCCCCTGGCCGAACCTCAAAAGGGGGTCTCCCGACTTCCCGCCGTCGGAGTTTCATCCTTCAACAACAGCCGATTGAATTTGTTGCCGAAAAACTTTGCACTCGTTAGTATGATGTGATATAGTATTGTGCCACTTGCAATATCTTTTCTTCTTTAGTTCTTCGGCTGATGGAATCACGTAGTTTGGTGGAAGTTGTATCTGTTTCTCTTGTAGCAGCAAGTCAAAGATTTTATCGGCTTTATTAATATCAAAATCATACCGCTCCTCCTTGCCGATATCCTTGACCCACGGGCATGATACTGATTTCTTGTTCCCGGCCCACTCCGCCAATCCAACCTCAGCATCGGATCCCTCATCGTCTGAGTCCGATGAATAAACCTGTACCTGAGCAACCCTTCTCTGATATTTATCTTTTTTCGCCTCCTGAAATCGGCTTTCATGAGCCGATACCTTCTGTACCAGGTGCGCCAGGGACTCGAACTCTTGTGATGAAAATCTCTCTTTAATCGGCGCCAAGAGACCTTGGAAAGCTAGATCGACTAGATGCCCATCGCTCAGGTTCAGACTGTAACATCGGTTTCTTACGTCCCAAAATCGCTGAACGTATTCCGGTACTGTTTCATCTGGTCGTTGCCTATCCGATGTCAAATCTGTCAGTCTCATCTCATGGATTCCAGCAAAGAAGTATTTATGAAACTGTTTTTCTAGATCGGCCCATCCCCGAATGGAATTCGATGGTAATGAAGAGAACCATGTAAAAGCCGATCCAGATAGTGACAAGGGGAAAAACCTAACCCTCAGAGCCTCTTCAGCCGATGCCTCCCCGCACTGTGCCAGGAATCGGCTGATGTGTTCTACTGTAGATGTGCTGTCTTGCCCTGAGAACTTAGAGAAATCCGGGACCCTATATCGGTGTGGTAACGGAACCCTGTCGAACCACTCAGGATATGGATGCCGATACATAAACGTTTGCTCCTTGGGCTTGATCCCGAACTGCTCCCTTACTATTTCAGCAACCCTTGTTGATAAATCTTCTTCCCTCGGGTTGTCCTGTTGATACTACACAGGTGGAGTTTGTTGCCGATTCTGTCTATGATATTCCCTCTGGTAAGTACCTGGATCGGCCCCGCCTCCTGGATAATTTTGCTGATATCCCCCATAATAAGCAGACCGATGGTATCCAGCAGGAATATCCTGTTGCCCCCCAGCCTGGTTCTGTGTAAACAGGTTTTCTGGTATGTCTCTGCTGACGTTGTAAGCAACTTGATTTGGTTCAACCTTTGGTGGGAGGTAAACAGGACCCTGAGTAGGCTCTTGAATAATCGATCCATCCACCGTCTTCCTTATGAGATTATGAAGTGTGTTCACCAGAATCCCGGATTGATTGATGAGCGCGTGATGAACTGCTTCATTCACCATCTCTTGCAAGGGTTTTACCGGTGGACTTTCAGGTGATGTACGGCTCGATTCCCCAACCAGTACTGATTTCGGAAACTGGGATTTTTGAATCGGCCCTTGCCTTGTCATGCTGAAGGATTCTAAGCACAGCTTCTGAAAATTGGCTATAGTTTGCTCAACTTGCTGTTTTTGTTCGTCTGTTAAATCTTCCATGCTGACCGGAATTACGTTGGCTGTCTTGATCTCTTTCCCGGCCATGTTGTAATTCCGATCGAGACTTTGTGTTGAAACTTCGCGTTCCACCGGGCGTGCCAAAAACGTGTTGACGCCGAAAACCGCCGGGGTTGTCCGGCGCCTTGGAGACACACGAAGGCCTGGGAGATTTGCTTCACTCCAGTGCAGGTCCTAAAATCTTGAGGTTCGTAGGCGTGCTAGTCAATTTGACCCTGCAATTGACAAGGAGAGAAAATATTAGATTAATGAGCCAATCGGCTGGAAGCCGATCTGGACTCATCTCATCGGCCGATGGCCGATTTGAACTGTAGCACTTATACATCGACTGGAAGCTGATGATGGCATGAGCAATAGCATAATAATAAACAAATATTAAACTAGCCGATCATCAAAGGGATGCTCAAAAATCGGCTGTAAACTGATGAAATAAGTAAGCAGAATGCATAAATAAATAGATTAAATAAACTCTAGCCGATTGTGGTTAAAATTACTAATATCGCCGCGAAGATATTGCCCGCACCCGTGCTCGGGCCCTTGCTCATGCTCGCGCCTAGATCTTCGTCCAATGTCCGTGCCCGTGCCCGGGTTCTTACCTGTGCTCGTGCCCGTGCCCGGGTCCTCACCTGTGTTCGTCCCCGAGTCCTCGCCTGCTGATCGTGCCCGGGAACTTACCTGAGCTCTTGTCCGGGGCTTACCTGCGCTCGCGCTCGGATCGGCAGAGTAAACTAATCGGCTAGCTCTTAGCCGATCGTAATAGTAATGCAGGCAAGAATGTATAACAAAGCAAGCAGTATAATCAGCTGTATTTAAAAGATAACTCATCGGCTAAGCACTCCGATAAAAACACCGCATAAAACCCATCGGCTTATTAAGAATAAAGTTATTATCGTTAGTCTAGTAGATCGGACCTAACCGTTGCAGCACAGACTGATGATGATAACAAGACCTCGATAAGCCGATAGATCTGATGCGATCGTGATGTAGATGATAACTTATCGGCTAGGCACCTTGATAAGACGCTTGCGCACAAAGTATCAACCTAGCAGGAATGATTTATCGCTAGCAGTTTAGTAGGTCGGACCCAACCGATGCAGCACAAACTGTGGATAAACCGCTCCTAGTAAGCCGATACGATCTACGCGCGTGTGATGTGATATACCTAATCAATCTATGAGGTCAAACTGAACTGATGCAGCCATAGACAAAAAAGATATATCGTGGTAAGCTGACTACCATAAACCGACTAGAATATCAGACCTAACCGAGGAAGTCCTAGCCGATAGGTAGCCGGGGTGACGAGACTTACCCTCTCGTAGGAGGTCGAACTTAACCGATGCAGCCCGGCTCGAGAAGCAAGAACCCGTCGAAAGGGTGGCAATGCGCCGAATTTGTATTGATCTGATGATGATAGATTACACAGCACCCGGGCATACATATTTATACCCCGAGTTGACATGAGTCCTTATTGGACACGGTACATGATTTCCTAATTATAACAGGAAACACTAATAAGACCCGACCGGGCACGAGGTCAGGTTTTCTAAAGATAAGCACTTGCCTAATTAATGGATACAGTAATTAACTGCCATACTGTGGTCTTCACGGCTCTTTCCCGGATTCGGTCCCTTCCGGATCAACTCCCGTCAGCTATCTGCAATTTCTTCTTGACCGAATTTGATACATGGTCTTACCAAATTTTGGCGTTAACAGTAAATATCAGTCATATTTTAAACTTCTAAAAAACAAACGAAATATCTGCCGTACATGTTTTCTCGGGATGATATTAAATAAAATATCGGCCTCTCTATACTATCTCAGATTAATAATGAACAACACGTCGGCCATATTCTAACTGTTTGCACGCAAAATTGATTCATACAAAAACATGACAACCGTCGTACTTTCACAACGACGAGCGGATACTTTCCGAGCATAGCAACAAAGAATTATCCTCTTTCGTGGAGAAAGCTGACCTTTTTCTGCATAAGCAAAGTTGAAAACTAATAGCAAAAAAAAGCTAAATAGGAAAAAAAACTAAGTATAGATTGATAATTATTGGAGGAAAAATTAACCTAATACCCCAAGTATATATAGGAGGGCCCAGGCGTACGTACGTACATGGCAACTCCAGCAAATTAGGTAACCGAATATGACTCTGTATTGACAGATCAAATACCAAAACGAAAATAGTATCTCTACTTTCCTTCACGGACACCAGCCCACGCGCAATGAATCTGCCTCGGTTATCTCCCTGCAGAACAGTCCAGCTTTGTCTTCGAGTATGACTCCAATTCATGACTGCATCCATCATGGCTGCGCAGGGCCACAAGATTAGACTACACCTGCATAAGCTGCGCATATACAGATGTACCAGGAGCAACCGAGCAAACAAGCTACTGCACACGTATCCCAAGGAAATTAAAGATCAATCAAAGTTATCCTTCCTGCTCGGTTCAGTAAATTCACGTTGAAATCTGTTGCGCGCACACGGGACAAGCCACCAGAAACCTTCTCGACTGCCTCAAGATTTAACTGACCCATGCGAATATAAATACCGCAGCCTCCTAGCAATCTGCGCACACACGAAATTAACCATCTCTCAAGCAAACCGCTCAACGAATATAAAAGCTATCCCAATCAATTATGTCACTAACGGTACCTTAGAGGCAGTGGTTTTTCGGCCGAACCCCATCCTATGGCTGTTGAGATTAGATATGAGTCTTTGCCAATATATCACCATACAACGGACGTGGCTGGCGCGCGCGGGAGTTGGCCAACCCATGCGCGCTGCGGCCGTACAACCAACAGTATGCTATTAAGTGCTAATCACTCCCCTAAGCGTCATCATTAGTACTTAATAATTTTTAATTATAAAAATAATGCATAAATAAGCACAGTAAAAAGTTTAGATTTTAAGTTGAAAGTTTCGAAAATCTAATTACAAGTTTCAAATTTTGGGTTGAAAATTTTAAATTTTGAGTAGATTTTTTTAAATTCTTAGTTGATAGTTTTTAAATTTGAGTTAGAAGTTTTAAAATTAGGGTTGAAAATTTCAAATTAGTGATATAAAGTTTACTCGATTTTTTTAATATTTTATTTTTTTTAATTTTTAATTTTTAATTTTTTGCTGTACACTTGGGGGCAGCAGCTCGGGGCGCGCGCGTGCCCAGAAGCATCCTCGCCACACAACTACCAACAATGGCAATGATTTTTGTTGCAAGGTCACCCTGACTCTCGCCTCCAACCAAGAAGACCTTCCTCAACATACCTTCACTGCCAAAACTGATCATTTGTTGTCTACTCAAGAAGAGGTCTCTTATGAAGCCATGTGCCAACTTCGTCATCGCTTCAACACTGCTCTGGCAAGCACGGTGTATCACTACCATCCCTTCCACAGCTGGTCAGGTCTGCAGAATGGGTGCGAAGATACCTAGTTTAAAGACAACATGGTGATAGTGCACATGAGGATGATGCTACATTTCTTGGATGATCTCCACACCAATTACAAAGGATAAACCAGAATCCAGATGCACGATCAGCAGAGGAGGATCAACATGCTGCAGAGGCAAGTGGATCAACTGACCCAACAAAACGAGGAACTACGTCAGAAGAGGATCCGAGAGTTGGAAAGGAGGTCAAGGAACTAAAAGGAGAAGCAGACACCCCTCAGCCAGAAGGAGATAACCTGCCAATTGAGGCCAAGCACCTTTGCCTTGGAGCTACCAATGGTGCACCTGGGGAAGGAACGTCAAGCCAGCCCAAGAAGTCAAAGAGACTCTCTGATTATCTTCCTAAAGCCTAAGCTGCACCCTCAAGACTAGTTCCTCTCGTTAATTAGCCACGTGTGTTAGTTTGCTTGTTAATGTGTTGGTGTTTGCTCCTTTTGTGTTTGTGTGTTTGGGTAGCGTATGGTGTATGTCAGGTGGTGATATGGCCATACTAGTTTGGCAGTGTAATAATTAATACTCTTTTCATTACAGCTTAGTAGCAATTTGAATATTTAGTAAAGAAGTTACTCGTTTCTCTCTTTTGCTCTATACCTTCTTCCCCCTTTTATCCTTTCACCATGGATGGGCAGTTTTATACATGATGCTTTGAAGGAAGAGATTTTGTTGGATTCAGTCTTTGGATCATGTTAACCGTAGTCATAACCCGTTTCACTTTAAGCTATGCTAACTCGGTTTGCCTAGAACCTTAGTTCACCAAGAGTCAGCTAACCTTTGTTGGAAACAAGCCTTGGTTTGGATATGGAATTTTAAATGGAACTTGCCTAAAGATTGTGAGAGCTACTTTCCCTAATGGAAGCAGGTGATCGGTTAAATAACCACACGATGGAGCTAAGCCTTAAGAAGATTTTGGAATGTACAAGTAATAAGCAGTCAGTTCAGTTCATCTCTAAAGGTTGCAACCAAAACTCGGAAGACGAAGCAATTCGTCAGGAAGATAAGAAGAATAGTATGGAGAATTTTGAGAGGTAGATCAAGTAAGGATTGAGGGATCATCCTCGCCGTTCCAACTTTCTCAGGAGAACAGCCTTACTAGTCGCCATCAAGACCACAAAAATAATATTTGAATATGGATTATTTATTGAAACTACATCCGAAGCCGAAGCACCAGTCATCGCAGAGATGCATCAACAACTCCGTCATAACAGAAGTCACTACGGTAAAGGAACGACAAGTTGGACGCACCAGAAGTGGAAGAAGAGAAGATATGTCTAACCCTCGATGGAGTTAGTAAAAGCCACTTTGTGTTGGTAAAAGTAAGTGTGATCAAGTTATTATCTTCAGGGATAATATTAGTTGTCGCTACGGTTCTAAGCCTATCTACACTGACAGATGGTACCTAATACAGAAGCATCAAGTAAAGGAGTCAAAGTGGAAGGATTTAAAGGTCAAGCTAAGATATCGGAGAATGGAGAGTCTTTTGTTCGTATCCCAACAAAAGACTCGGATCATGTGAGTAATAATTAAGAGCTCAGAATGTGATCACTTGGGAACAAAGGATAACGTCATGCAACTCAAGAACAAGGATTGGAAGATAACTGAGGGTAAGCTCAGCAGGAGCATAGAGAACTCACAACTGTGAGCATTGAGTCTAACTACAAATCTTGGTAAAACAGATGGAACATCCTAAATTGAGAAGTCAAAGTAAGTACTCCAGAGGACCTAGGTACTGACGTAAGGATTTAAGATTTCTGATTATAATCAGTTGAGAAATGATGGACTAGACGAGACAGTAAGACATCTGGCCTAGTTATCAATATAAGTCAGTTAAACAAGGATGGCAAGACATGAACTTTGGAGCCATCCGTGCTGATGCTATTAGAAGAACTAATGGAAAGCTTAAGAGGCTGTAGGTAGCAAAGCAACGAAGACGGATCAACAGATAAGCGACTACCAAAGTAGTGGGGGTAGCTATCGGACAAGACACTTACGATGACCATGGAAACTACAGATGAACATGTCCAACACTACTATGAGAATCTAAAGTATGAGGGTGATAAGAAACGGCTAATAGAAAGGTAGGCAGAAAGGTGATTGATAAAGAAACTAGATGAAGTAAATTCAACACAAGAAGGAAAGTGTTTCATCAGGGAGGATTAGTGGTCAGGAACACTGCGGCACCACCTATGAGTTAATGCATAGCCTGGAATTGGCATGCCATCAACAAACAAGTATATAAACAACGCCAGTGACAAAAGAATAGTTGAATTGAATTGGATCTGTCACTAAACATATTAGGCATAATTGGAAGTTGATCAAACAACTAGAAACAGGGTTGTCAAAGGGAATAATCTGCTAGCCTGAAGGAGCCGTGGGATACAATGGACACTTAGACCCAAGGAGTCAGGAAGTTGGATTCAAGAAGGAGAGTCCAGTAAAGTCTTCGGAAACCGGTTGTTGGTAAATGGTTTGAGATGCAGAGTTGCTGTCGGGACAATCGACAGGACCGATTCTGAGAAGTTGTCACCAGAAGAAAGTTGCCTGAAGGAAAGAGTTGGAGATCAACCAAATACTGTTTCTTTCTAGCCGCTCCAAATCTCAGGATGAGATTTCTGTAAGGGGGGGGGGGTGGATTTGTGACACCCTGAAAATCGCTCTAATTAAAAATTATTATGGGTAAATGGAAATACAAGAATACACTAAAAGTTGTTTGTGGAAGTGTTTGAATAAAATCCTAATTTTCCAATATTCAAAATCCCAAGTTAAAATTTTAATTAATGCTTGGTTGCTTTGGTATTCCATGTGGTGGTTGAAATATTTTAAGCATTTAGGTATTTATAATAATGGATCTTCTTTTGTTTCATGGTGGTATTTACTTCTGGTAAATTTCCCATGCATTAATAAACTCTCTCAAATTTTCTCGGATTTTTCAGAGCTCTAGAATTAACTTTAATGTTATAAAGAACATTTCAGTAATTAATTAAATGGGAAATGAATTCTTTTCTTGTTCCTAGGTCAGGTCGTTCCTGCTCCAATCCTTTTTGAATCTCTGTTCAACTCGAACTCGGGCTGCCCTCCTCTCCAAATACCTGGGTGTCATTCCCGAAACCCTAAAATCTCCTCGAAATCCAAAATCCAAATTCTCGGATATATCCAAAATTCCAACTCTCTAAAGGTTGGAATTAATTCCCAAAGAAAATTCCATTTCCTTGCAATCAACCCAAATCCCTGTGATATATTTTTCATTTTTTTTGATCCTCTACTTATACCTCAATAATCGAAATACCCTAAAATTTCTTGAAATTCTTTAATCTCCGATATCTCTAATATTCTAATATTTCCAAAATATTCCCATATTCGAATGCTTCAATAATTCCTTGTTATTTCGTAAATCTCCCCCAAAACTAAAATTCTCCAAATTCGGGAAATTTCTAGAAAAGTCCCTCCCTTTTTCTCCTTTTCCTTTTCCTTTTCTCTATTTTCCTCCTTTTTCCCATTTTCTTTTCTTTTTTTTCCTTTTCCTCCCTACCTTCTTTCTTCCTCCTTCTCCGTCCTTTCTTCCCTCCCGCTCTCTCTCCCCGAGCCCGAGCTCCCTCCTCAGCCCGGCCCCAGCCTGTGCCTCCTCCTCGGCTCGGCCTGCTAGCGCCACCTCGGCCTGCCGCCACCTAGCCAGCCCAGCCCGAGCCACACCGCACTGCCTCCGTGAAACCGCTGCCGCGGAGATCGCGCTGTGCCGCCGCCCAACTGCTCGAGCCCTAGCTTTGCTCCCCCCTATAAAAAGCCACCCAACCGCTGCCCTCTCGCTCCCTCATGCCCTAGCTTTGTGTCCTAGCCTCGCGCCACTCTCGAAGATTTAATCCAAGCCATCCAAATCTCATAAAATCCAAAGGGAATCTTGACCGTCTGATCTTCTTAAGATCTCGAAGACAATCCAGAGTCGTCGATTTCGCGAGATCTAATCCCAGCCATCAGAGTTCCTTAATCGACCCGATCCGAGCCACGTCAGCCCTAGTGGCTAAGTCAGCTACCACCTCGGCCGCCACCTAACCCCTTCTGCCCACGTGTCGCCATGTGTGCCGCCACATCAGCCAGTCTGCCCCTGCTCTCCTTCCTCGGACCCTAGACCCAGTTCATGGTGGATGGACTCACTGACAGTGGGTCCCATTACCTTTACCATTCAAAAACAATTCCTTTAATAATTAAATTCTGAGGGAATATTCCGAGAATATTTCTTTTCTATTTCTTTTTGGATTTTTTTGAATTTGAACTTCCGAAGGCCATAACTTTTTTGTCCGAACGCCGATTTGACCTATTCTTCTTCCTAAATTCATCTAAAATCATGATCAACATGTTTATGTACTGTTTATTTAGAGTTTCTTAGTGTTTTCTTTGTTTTGCTTGTAGACGTGTTATTTCTGCTGGTTCGGAAGAGCGCGAAGTTCGAGGAAGAGTTCGGAAGATCAAAGTGAAAACTTTTCTATTGCAAGGCAAGTCACAAGACAATCCCCTTGAGAATGTTGATCTTGATTGTGAAAACTATTTTGTTTTTGTTGATGCTTGATATCGGCAATAATAATATGGGGCTATTCGCAAGACCTAAACTTGATGGATATAGAGGAACACGAAATGAGTTTATCCTGGTTCAGGCCCTCGAGGTGAGGTAATACCCTACTTCTAACTGTTGTGTATTGCCTTTGAGGTTTCTTTGATGAGGTTGGTTGTGTGTATGTCAATCTGCCCCTAGGGGCTCCTTGTCTCTCCTTATATACTGAGGAGGCAAGGTTACAAGATAGGAATCCCAGTTAGACTCAACCAAGGGATTTTCTTTTAGGAACACAACGTAACCGGCTAGGACTATATCCCTTCCTTTGTCATGCAAGGTAACATACATCGAGTCCTATTGTATCCCTAATTACATGATCAAGCCCATCCTCAATCCGAGTGGCCACATTGCTTTCCATAAGGAACCCAAGGCCCATGGCCTCTACAGTTTTAACGTTATTGCATGCAAAGTTTCAGAATGTCATTATTACGGGTATTTATTATTATTCAAATATTCCTTGATTATGGCCATTTTGCTATTGGTACCTTTTCCTTGATACCCTGGGTAATTAATATTCACTAGCTAGATGTCAAACTAATGGTTTAGCTAGATTATTTAGGTTTTGCTTAGCTTTGCCTAGAAACATTAGTGCCATTTTATGCGGGATAACTATTGATTTGCTTATGGCTACTTAATGGTTAATGGCTATATTTTCACGACGGTTGGTCATGGTTGGTTAATTAAAATTGTCAACTAAAACTTGACTAATGGTGGGTTGTGAGCACATGGAATGATGGTAATGCTAGTGGTGCTCATGACAATTAAGGACCGGTTCGCGAGCTACTTGTTGCGAAGCAATACGCGTACTAACCACAAGCTAGAATGGGTAATGGCTTGACTAGAAGTATGACACGTTCAATAGAAGGCACCATGGCGTGTTTGTGGCTGTTGTAAGTCCACACATGGCAGTTGGTAAGTCCATGGTTTTGGGCATTGAGCCGTCTCATGGAAAGGCACTTGATCACCCCTACCGGAGAACGGAGGCTTAGCGGGAGGCACTTCTGTTGGGCGGGTTACATGAAAGGTCTTGTCACGGTTTCCCCCTTTGCAGTACCATGGTGGTATTTCGGGGCATGGCGATATGTGCGAAACCATGTCTTGTGGGTAAATTGGTACATCTCTGGCCAGAGTAAAACTATTCGAATAGCTGTGCCCACGGTTAATGGGCAGTCTAGCATTTTGGTGTTTGGTGCTTGGTGCTTTGCAGTACCAAGGAGAAGATTTTGGGGTTTGGCTTATACCCCAGTTGAGCTGACTGTGGGCTTGGTGCTGAAGTTTTGCTAGGTTTCCGTTCCGCTGCTGTTTTCTTCCTTGTCTATGGTGCTGAGGCCGTGGTACCTGCCGAGTTGGAGTTCGGCTCTCTGCAAGTCCGGGCCCACTCTGAAGACAAATCCAATGAATACTGACTGGTCGAGCTAGATCAGTTGGAAGAAGCAAGAGACATCGCCATGATCTAGTCGGCTAGATACCTACAAGACTTGCATCGTTATCACAGTCGTAATGTCCGTGGCCACGTCTTTTCGGTGGGAGATCTTGTATTACATAAAATACAGACCACCAAAGACAAGCATAAATTATCTCCTTTATGGAAGGGGCCATTCATTATTGCTGAGGTGACACGCACGGGGGCTTACCGGCTGAAGCGTGAAGATGGCTCCTTCATCGACAACTCTTGGAATATAGTACAGCTACATCTTTTCTATACCTAAGCATTGTATTATGTTTAGTTCATATATATAAAAATAAAGTTTTCATACTCTGACTCACTGTTTCCATCCGAGTAGTGAGTCAGGGGCTACATGTTATTACTATGGCTTTGCTTTACATTGTTAAAATCTGAGTATTTTTTGTCTAAGTCACGAAGTCTTGTAACGATTATGCTAGTAGTACCGAGTACAACTCTAACGGGATAAACACTTTTTAAGCCGACTCCTACCACTCAGCACACACAGCTAGTCGGATAAGACTAATGACAACGATGACAACATAAGCACTTGGCGTAATTTCATAAGCAAACAAAGAACCAAGTTATTTACATGCAACATACAGCTTGTACAACACGTTGTTCGTTCATACACATGTCTATCAATATCAACAAATAATACTCCAGGATCTGGTCCTTGCAGCTACATGGGAAGGTCATCTACTATTGCCTTAGCTGTTGCGTGAACCTCGTTGATCAGAGCAAGCGCTTGTTCTGGAGTTGTTCCATCTGCAAAGTCCTCGCCGATAGCCACGATGTCTACTCGGGGGTACGGCGACTTGGTCATGGCTAGCGCTTGCGTAATCACAAGTGTTGCATGCTGCTGCACAAATGCCTTCAAGTCCGCCGGGGTAGCCTGAAGTCGTTGAAGCACGTCGGCACCAGTAGCAGAACTCGGACCGGCATCCTCTAGCTTCATCACATCAAGTACTGCCTTGGCGGCATCGATGAATGATTGCCTAGAGTTCTCCAAATGGCGAATCTGCTCCGAGAACGACTTGAACTGCGATTGGATTTTCATCTTGTAGTTTGTCCAAGAGGCAGGTTGAGAGAAGGCAAAGCAGAACCAACCAAGATATACTCAGAAAGAAACACCAGGAGCCGAGTGGCATACCTACAAATTCAATTTCAATCATGGCCTTCGCAGTGCCGAGATCCTCGAGTTCTTTCTTGAGACTGCCGAGTTCTTGGGATTGATTGTAAATAGTCGACTCTCAAACTACAAAGACAAAGTGCAAGAGTTCAACAAAGGAATGCAACAGCAAGGACCTACTTGGGAAACAATAAGGCTTACCTCGGACAGTGCCCATGAGGTCAAATTTCTCGTCCCACAAGCTGTTCACCGCATCGTGGAGCCAGTTTTCCCCCTCCTTGCCTTTATCTGGATTTTGTCCTTCTCTTGCTGCAATTTTGTCAGCTGATTTCTTGCAATTAATACTATGTTATCGCTTCCGCATATGTACTCTCCCATGTAATAATTAATACTATGTTATCACTTCCGCATATGTACTCTGGTATTAAACAATTTTGTATTATGTACCACGCCTCCTGGGACGAGGATTAATACACTTACGAATGGAAATGATTGTGTGTTTTCCAGACGCTACAAGTTGGTATCAGAGCCCCCTTGACCCTAGGATGAGCTAGATGGTCCTAGCCTTAGGAGAATATTTCTACAAAGAAAATTTTAATATTTGTGAAAATTTGTTATTCTATCTTGTTCTATTATTTCTTTACAAAATTTTGTTTAATGACTTTGTCTTTATCTTTGAAAATGTTGTAGATGGCGCCCCCTCTCACCCGTCATGGTTTGGACTTGGGAGGTTTTGTCCTTGAGTTGTGTAGCATGCACATGGCCCTAGGTTATACCTAGGAGGGGGAGTACACAGGTACCGAGCTACCTGCAGTGGATGGTGATGACGACTCCCCTTGTGCTACTTGGGAGGTCACCGCCTCGCTCCTCACCAGCTCCTCTCACTGCACTTCAATGACCGTTACGGCGGGAGGAGACACTTTTGTTGCCGCGTGCCAGAGTGCTGCACTTCTGGCCATTGGGTTGCTTCACAGCACTACCAGGGAGATCCACCCACGGCGTTTGGATCCGGCTGTCTACTCCAGCTTCAGAGGCACCGACAGGGAGGACAACACCACTGTCATGCACTTGGCACGTATGGTGGCAGCCTACGACACTGCCCGCGTTGACTTCCACCAGCTTGTGTGCCGGGGGATGGTGCAGAACAGCATGAAGATCCTGAAGCTATGCCATGAGAATTTGAAGCTCAAGAAGGAGCTGGATGCCATGGGCGAGGAGTTGCGTTAGCTCAAGATTGCACAGGGTCAGATTTGCCACCCCAAGCTTCATCGTGTTGCCCGCAGCAAGAAGATCACTGCGCGCAAGAGCACCTCCAGGCCGGTGAACATCCACCAATCCCTTGCTGAGGCCAGATTCTTGGAGCTGCGTCGTGTGGAGCAGGAGCCCTTTGTTCCTCGGGAGGATGGCATCTCTGTCAGTGACAGCACCGACACCCTGTTGATTGCCCTTCACCCCGGTGCTAGCCCTTCGCACCAGTAAGTGTTAGACACGTCTGTGTTTTTCCTCGTTTATTTTCCATGGAGTTTTTAATGTTGGTCTTGTTTATGTTTGGGGCATGGTTATATCGGTCTATTGTGATATAACTTTGCCCATGAGTGTTTATGTACTTGAACATCTTAAGTAACCAACAACAGAGCAATAAAATTGAAATAAGTTGGTTAAGTGCTTGTCTTAGTTAATCCTTTCCCCCTCTGTTCTCTATCTTTGCTGTTGGGTTGGCCACGGCAAATGGTGTACACTAGAAGAATTGTGCAGCCGGAAGGAAGTGCCCAACAGGAGGGAAACGCAAGACAAAACCACGGAAGTGGACAGAACCAAGAGGAACTTCCCCAGCCTCCGCCTCAACCCAATATGGAGAATCCCATACTTACGCAGATCCTTGCCCAACAAACCAATATGACGGCTGTTTTTCTCCATCATATCCAAATCCCGCCAGTTGCTGCTCAAGCTCCACCACCACCACCGCAGTCCAAGCTAAGCGAATTTCTTCGCATATGGCCACCTACCTTTTCAAGCACCACCAACCCTGTGGACGCCCTTGATTGGCTCCATGCTATCAACAAAAAGCTAGACACCATCCAATGCACTGATGTCGAGAAGGTTACCTTCGCCGCGCATCAACTCCAAGGACTCGCTTCTGAATGGTGGGATCATTTTCAGGCTACGCAGCCAGAGGGGCAGCCAATCACTTGGTGATGTTTCACAACTGCATTCCAGAGGATGCACGTACCAGCTGGGATCATGGCATTGAACAAGCGAGAGTTCAGGGATCTGAAACAGGGCAATTGTTCTATGATAGAGTACCTTCATGAGTTCAATCGCCTGGCAAGATACGCACCGGAGGATGTGCAGGACGATGAAGATAAATAAGAGAAGTTCTTGGTAAGTCTCAACCCCGAGCTGTCGGTTCAGTTAATCGCCAGCGACTATGTAGATTTTCAGAGGCTAGTTGACAAGGCCATTCGCTAGGAAGCCAAGCATAAGGTGATCGATGCCATCAAGTGTCACATGGCCAACTTCAAGTCTCAACAAGGACCAAGCCAATGACTCCAGTACACAATCCGTTACCGGGTGGATCCTCATCAGGCTCACAGAACCGCCAGGCTCCACAAGCTCAACCCTAGTTCGTCAACAGGCCAGCTCCACCATACCAGAACAACTCCGTTCCTCACGGACCAACTGCGGCCAGCGCACAATCTTCTGGGGAAATGTACGTAAGGACAGCAGTGGAACGGTCCTCCTCTGTTTCAACTGTCAAGAACCAAAGCACTTCGCCAATAAATGCCCGAAGCCCAAGCGTCCACAAGGGCAGGCGCCTCCCTGCAACAACAATGGCAGCAACACCACAAGGGGTATGTCAATCATGTCACCGCAGAGGATGTACAGGCTGCTCCAGATGTCATAGTTGGTACGTTCCCTATTAATTCCGTACCTGCTACAGTTTTATTTGATTCTGGAGCTACGCATTCATTCATATCAAGAAGATTTGTGGGGAAATATAGTTTAAGGGTAGAAGGTCTTAGGAATGATATGGTGATCACTACCCCCAGCGGGCAAATGCCAGCTCAGCATTTTTGTCCTTCTGTGTCCATAGAAATCCAAGGGGTTTCTTTTCTGGCCAACTTAATCCTTCTGGATACCAAAGACTTAGATGTCATACTAGGGATGAATTGGCTTACCAAATTTCATGGAGTATTGGAATGTGCCAGGAGAACGGTCATCTTGAATAATGAAGCCGATCAACCAGTAGCCTTCTATGCTCAACCCACATGCTCGACACAACAAAGGTTGCATCAACTCAGTTTGGGGGAGATCTCTGTGGTTAAGGAATACCCTGATATTTTCCCTGATGATTTACCTGGAATGCAACCGGAAAGGGAAATTGAGTTTCGGATAGACTTGGTACTCGGAACTGCCCCAATCTCTAAGAGACCCTACCGCATGGCCGCTAATGAATTGGCTGAAGTTAGAAACAGTTGGAAGAATTGAAGGAGAAAGGGTATATCCGTTCCAACACCTTGCCTTGGGGAGCCTCAATCATCTTTGTGGAGAAGAAGGATAAGATGAAGAGGATGTGTGTGGATTATCGTGCCCTCAATGAAGTTACTATAAAGAACAAATATCCTCTTCCAAGGATCGACAATTTGTTTGACCAACTGAAGGGAGCTAAGGTGTTCTCCAAGATCGATCTCCAATCAGGTTATCACCAACTGCGTATACGTGAGGAGGATATCCCAAAGACGGCCTTCACAACCAGATATGGGTTATATGAGTGCATAGTGATGTCCTTTGGACTAAGAAATGCTCCGGCATTTTTCATGAACTTGATGAATAAAGTATTCATAGAGTATCTGGATAAGTTCGTAGTGGTTTTTATAGACGACCTCCTGATTTACTCCAAGTCAGAAAAAGAGCACGAGCACCACTTACGGTTGGTTTTGGAGAAGTTTCGTCAACACCAGCTCTATGCCAAGTGTGAGTTTTGGTTGACAAGTAAAATTCTTGTGTCATCTTCTTCGGCTGCTGCTGAGCTCTTCGGCCGCCATTCCCGTCGCACCGAAGTGCCACCCGTCCTCGCCGTCTGTACCTTCGGCACCGCGACGACCTCCCCGACCCCGTCCACCGTCTCTTGTCCACCAAAGCCCACTAGAACACCACCGACGTTGTATACCCAAAGCTTGTCACCACTTCTTCCTCGCTGCTGGTCACCCTCGTCTCTGTTCATCGTCATTCTCGTTTGGGTGAGGTTCGCCTTCCCATTCTCTTGCCATCCCGCCCCTTCTCGGCCTCCTTCGCCGCGTCGATGGTCACCGGCGGTGACCATTGGGGCGCCCGGCCGGCCATGGCCATGCTGACATGGCCGCCGCATGGCTGCTACATGGCAGCCACGTGGCAGCCACGTTAGCACGCTCGGCTGTGGCCATGCCACGGGGCCCGCCTTGCAGCCGCCACTGGGCATTGATCGGTGGGGCCCAGCTGTCGGTGCTGATTTCTCTCTTGCCGGATCTGACGTAATAAAACAGATTTTCCTCAAAAATAATTCGATAAAATGTTAAATCTCAATTTAAATTTCATATAAATTTCAAATAGTTGTATCTTGACCGTTCGAACTCGGAATTGACCCGTTCAAGTCTCTAAATTTTCCTTAAAATTCCTATAACCCAGTTATGTGTTTATTTCTACTGTTTTTATGCACTTTCTTAGAGTAAAGCCATTTTCTTTTGCGTATGACGTGTAGATGCCACAGTTCCCAGTTCTCCGCTATACCTCGAGGTCACCACTGAAGATTTTGGTTGCGAGCAAGGCAAGTCATACCCAAATCCTTGTTCATATTGAATACCCATCAGTTTATTTTTATTTAAATTTTTTCATTATGTGTTATGAAAATTCCTACGATAATATTGTTTTATCATAGCTTTATCCTATGTCCTTGTTATAGCCTTATTATTGATCTTATACCTTGACAACCCTAGGTAACTGAAAACTAGCTAGAATTTATGTGTATATGGGATGCAAACTAGCTATCTTAGGTTATGCTTAGCACATGCTTAATTTAGCGACAACCTAGTCCTTTTGTAAAATAATTGTGGGGATTGACAACGTCACTAAGGATAAATATGGAAATGGCTGGTTTTGCCTGATTATGAATCTCATCTATTCAAAATCCCCAAAAACCCTGTTTTTGGCTGGGCTTGAGGTACATGGTTTGGTTAGTCATACCTTAGCTGTTATAAGGACCGGTCTTCAGGCCTCTGTTGCAAAGCATAACCATACTACCACATGTCTAATGGGTAAGGCTTAACCAGTAGCTTAAATCAGCTTTATACAAAGGAATACAGATAGAGGCGGATGAAATTTGGTTGTTGACTGACGTCTCTGGCAAATGAAGATCACGGGGTATCCGGGATCGAGATGTTGGGGGCATGGACCATGTCTACCTATCCTAGGGTTCTGGCCATAGGCAGGGGTCGGTGTCGGTTCTTTTGTCTACGGTTGACCTAAGTGAAGCGTTATGTCACGACTTCCGTTCCATATACCGTGGTGGTATGGGGGCACGTGAGAACACCTAAGGGAGTTGTATCTTGTGGGTAAAGATGTACACCTCTGGCCAGAGTATAATCTATTCGAATAGTGGCGCCCTTGGTTATGGGCAAGCCTAGCAATGTACCCAAGATTGAGATTTCTTCTGTTAGAAATAGAACTGTGGAATAATGACTAAAACTTAATGGTTGATCGGTTTGGGTCTGGTTGGCCTGGGTTTAGGCAAGATAATGATAGTGTGGTATACGCAACTCCAGAGATAATTCTGACAGTAGATATAGTGTCGTATTCCTAAAAATGTCTTAAAGGTTATTGAATAAAATAAAATGTTGTTTAGTGCAAAATAGCCCTATAAATTCCTTTGTACATCCTTAGCATTATTTGTGCATTTCTCGGGTGTGATTTGTTGAGTATGATGGTGGTACTCAGTCTTGCTCCATTTTTGCCCAATCCAGATGATGAGTTCCTTGGAGGTGAGGCTTCGACGTCTGCTATCATGTGCCTGTGGGCTTGGTCCCTAGCTCTTCAAGCTTACGAATATTTATCTATTTATCTTTGCTTGTTGGGCCTTTGGTCGCCCATGTAATAATTAATACTACGTTATCGCTTCCACATATGTACTCTGGTATTAAACAACTCTGTATTGTCGCCTCCTGGGATGAGGATTAATACACTTACTAATGGAAATGGTTGTGTGTTTTCTAGACGCTACACCGTTCCACACCGTACCTTGTTCGTCTTCAATGAAACCGACGGCTTTTCCCCTTCTCATGTTCTTCTTGAGGGCTCTAATGTCAGCATCTTCTACCTGTGCTTTACAGATCTGATCGATGAGCTGGGGCTCGGCCTCGATGGTTGGCAGAGAGCCATGGTTAATGACACAGAGGTTCAGAGCCTCCATTTCCTTGCAAAGACTGTGTGAACAAGGGTTGAGACCGACTGCGTTGACATAACTCTTACAAATCAAAGCGTCAACCACAACATTGGCCTTACCAGGATAGTAGTAGTGAATGCCCAAATCGTAATCTTTAATCAACTCAAGTCACCTTCTTTGTCGGAGGTTCAAATCTGGTTGGGTGAAGATATAGTTGAGGCTCTTATGATCCGTGTAGACCTCACAACGATTCCCAATGAGATAGTGTCGCCACAACTTCAAAGCGTGAACTATAGCTGCCAACTCCTGATTGTGGGTAGGGCAGTTACAACTTGTCCTTCCTGCATGAGAACACAACCCAAACCCTAGTGTGAAGAGTCACAAAATACTTGGAAGTCCTTGTGGATGTTAGGCAGGATCAGAACCAGGGACAACACCAACTTCTCTTTGAGCAATTGAAAAGCCTTTTCGCACTCGATCGTCCATATGTATTTTTCTTCCTTCTTCCGCAGACTGGTCATGGGTTTGGCTATCTTCGAGAAGTTCTCAATAAAGCGACGGTAATATCCTTGTAACCCGAGGAAACTGCGGATCTGTGTGACCGTCTTCGGCGATCTCCACTTGGTCACTGCCTCGACATTTGTGGGGCAAATAGCCACACCATGCGAGGATACCACATGTCCGAGGAACTTGACTTCGGTCAGCCAAAAGTCACATTTGCTATATTTGGCATACAACTGATGTTCACGAAGCTTCACTAACACTAGACGTAGGTGTAGCTCATGCTCTTCTTTGGATTTGGAATAAATTAATATATCATCGATGAAAACAACCACAAATTCATCCAAATATTCCATGAACACATTGTTCATCAAATTCATGAAGAAGGAAGGGGCGTTGGTTAATCCAAAGGACATGACGGTGCATTCATCTAGGCTATAATGAGTAGTAAAGGCCTTCTTGGGAATATCTTCTTCCTGGATCCTGAACTGGTGGTAGCCTGACTGGAGGTCAATCTTGGAGAACACCATGGCTCCTTTCAACTGATCGAACAGGTCGTCGATCCTAGGGAGTGGATATTTATTCTTAATGGTGACCTCATTGAGGGCATGGCAATCGATGCACATGCGCTTGGTCTTGTCCTTCTTCTCCATGAATATAATTGGGGCTCCCCAAGGCAATGTACTCGGGCGGATGAACCCTTTCTCCTTCAACTCTTCTAACTGCTTCTTTACCTCCACCAACTCATTCGCTGCCATGCTGCATGGTCTCTTGTAGATGGGCGCAGTTCCATGCGCAAGATCAATGCGGAACTAGATCTCTCTTTGGGGTGGCATTTCGGGCAAATCTCTGGGAATACATCTGGATACTCCTTCACTGTTGCAGAAATTCTTTAGATACGAAAGAGTGTGTAGATCAAGAATCAAATAACACTGTTGCAGGATGAGAATGGACCAAAAATGTACCGATGAGTACTTCCAGGGCTGCCTAGGCTTCTTCTGCGGTGACGTGGTTGACGTGTCCCTGAACCATGTTGTTGCCACCATGGTTGCGGATCGGAGCAGGACCCTACTGGCGCTTGGGCTTCGGACACTTGTTTGCAAAATGCCTTGGTTCTTGGCAATTGAAATAGACCAGAACCTTCCCGTTACCATTCTTGCGAGTGGTACCTCCAGTCGTTTCCACAGAAGCAGGGCGAGGAGCCTTGTTGTTGTTGCCTTGAGGTTGTTGAGGAGCCTTGACTATGTACTATGGCCGAGGGGGCTACTGGGCCTAGGAACTAGATGAAGATCCACTAGTGTAAGGAGTAGTAAAGCAGAGCCTCTGACTAGGCCCTTGCTGTGCCTTGAAGTGCACCAAGTGAAGCTTATGGTTGTCGATCTCTTTATGATTGGCTTCCTGGTGGATAGCTTTGTCGACCAGCCTTTGGAAATCTGCGTAGTCATTGGAGATCAGTTTCACCGAGAGGTTGGAGTTGAGCTCGGACAGAAACTTGTCCTGCTTGTCCTCATCTTCCCGCACGTCCTCTGGCTCATAGCAGGCCAGACAGTTGAACTCGTGCAGGTGCTAAGTGACTGAGATGTTCCCCTGCCTAAGGTCGCAAAATTCATGCTTCTTCAAAGCCATGACTCCTGCAGGCACATGGGTTCTCCGGAAAGCGGCTGTGAAGTAACCCCAAGTGATAGGCTGATCTGCTGGCTGGGTAGCTTGGAAGTGGTCCCACCGTTCCGAAGCTGGTCCTTGGAGCTGGTGGGAAGCAAAGGCGACCTGTTCCTCATCTGTGCACTGGATCAGGTTGAGCTTCTTGCTGATGGCGTGCAACCAGTCTATGGCATCCACTGGGTTGGTGGTACAGGAGAAGGTGGGTGGGCAAACATGAAGAAACTTGGCTAGCTTGGATTGTGGCGGATTTGGTGGTGGTGTGGGAGCTTGAGCGTTGGGCGGGTTTTGCATATGGTAGCGGATGGTGGCCATCATGTGAGTCTACTGGATTACAATCTGGGTGAGGACGGGATTGCCCATGGGAGGTGGGGGCTGTGGCGGTTGTGGTAGATCCTCCTGGTTGTGTTCTTGCTGAGGCACAGCACTGCCAGTAGCATTTCTCCTGGTGTTCACCATCTGACCAAGGGAAAGAGGAAGAGAGAGAAAACTAAGACAAGAACTTAAAACCAACTTATTTAAATTTTATTGCTATGATGTTGGTAGGATAAAAGAGTTTAAGTAGTTAAGACACATAAGAGGGGTATGGCCATATCACACCAGACCGATATGGACCACACCAAGCATACAAGACAAAATAAGGTTCCAACAAGATAAACGAGGAAAAACAGACGAGCGCTACAACCACGCTGTCACGCTAGGAAATTCACCAAAATTTTCAAAGCTAATTTGTGCATTAAATCCTTGTCTAAGAATTAGCCGAGATACACAAATCAACAATTTGATAAACATAACCAAAACGAAATAACGATAAATACTTACTAAAGAGGCGCTTAGTCGTCACATGAAAGAAAACTATAGCGGAACGACAATCCTAGCGAAGCTTCAGCATGTCACACCCTAAAAATCGGCCTAATTAAAAATTATTATGGGTAAGTGGAAATACAAGAATACACTAGAAAAGTTGTTTGTGAAAGTGTTTGAATAAAATTCTGAAATTTTCAACATTAAAAATTTTTGGAATTTAAAATCTATTTAATACTTGGATGCTTTGGTATTCCATGTGGTGGTTGGAACATTTTAAGCACCCAAGTATTTATTATGATAAATTTTCCTTTAGTTTCATGGTGATTTTTTTACTTCTATTACATTCCCCATGGTTTAATAAACTCTCTGAAATTTTCTCGGATTTTTCAGAGCTCTGGAATTAATTTTAATGTTATACATATCATTTCAGTAATTAATTAAATGAAGAACAAAATCCTTTTTCTTTTCCTTTGTTTATGTCATTCCGGTTCCAATCCTTTTTGTACTTCTCTGTTCAGCTAGACTTGGGTTTTCTTCATTTATAAATGCCTGGGTGTCGTTCCCGAAATCCTAAAGTCTCCTCGGAATCCAAAATCCAGGGTTCTCGGATTTAATCAATTTTGAAACCATAAAACCCCCTTGAACTCCCAATCCGAGATTCTTGGTATCCGAAATATCCATTTCCTTTATGAACTAAGTCCCTGATAATTCCTCAAAATTCCTTTCTATTGAAATGAATCCGAATCCCCAGATATTCCCAGAATTACCAATTTCTGTCTCCATAAAATATCCTCGCCAATTCCTTTATATTTCCAATAATCTGACTCCCATAAAATACTTTCGAATTTCTGATTCTCAAAATATTCCAAAATTTTGAGCATTTGAATATTCTCTAAAATATTCCCTGTTTTCGAATCCTAAAATATTCCCCGTATTTTGGAGGTTCAATTATTCCTCAAATATCCCAAACAATCCAAGTTCTGCCCAGTTTGACTTCGATAGAATATTCCTGTGGAGGCCTTGGGCCCTAGGTACCTCATCACAAGCATATGGGCCGCTCGGATAGAGTATGAGCCTAGCCTTGTAATTAGAGATATAGTAGCACCCGGCAGACTTTGCCTTGTACGATAAGAAATATACAGTCCTAGTTGGGTAAATTGTATCTCTAAGAAGAGATTTCTTGGCCGTATCCGGCTGGGACTCCTGCCTTGTACCCCTGTCCCCCAGTATATAAGGGAAGGCTGGGCGCCCCATGAGGGCAGAGACACATAAATCCTCAAAGGAATAACATCACAACTGGACGTAGGGTATTACCTCACATTGAGGGCCTGAACCAATATAAATCTCTTTGCGTTCCTTTGCAATCCGTCGAGTAGCCCCATATTCATATTGCTGGTGTAAAACATCAACAGTTGGCGCGCCAGGTAGGGGCTTTGGTGAGATCTACATCAACAAGCTCGATGGACTCAACAATAGGAGTCGATGGCGACAAATTCTCCCCCGGAGACACAATAACCTTCGGAAGCCTCGACTTCGTCGCCGACCAGATCGGCAATCTCACCTTAGCCGACGCAGATCCAATCCAACTGGCCGAGGAACTAGCCAACTCCACGCCAGTTGGCCCACAAGACGTTGCAGCAACCATCATCGATCTGACGCAGCAATCTCCTACTTCATTGAACCACAAGACAACTCTCTCCCTCAGCGTCCGACTCGCGCTAGGCCTTGAGCCAGCCCTGGTCGGGCTAGGAAGGGGATAGATCGTCAATCTCCCCTGCAAATTTGGTGACGCCGCAGATCTACACCTCACGCGGCAGACCCGATCCCCTGTGATTCAGTTTGGACATGGCCCAGAGCCGTTCCAGATTGGATCTAGGGAGGTCGGAGTCGTCCTTACTCCGATGAACTACTTGGACTCCGACTCCAAGTCGGACAACGGTTCAAACACCAGTTCGGATACCAGTCTGGTGAGTTTCCTTCTGCCCCGAGAGATCTTCATGGCTTCAACCCCTCCACCGGAGGTGCGCCGACTACAAGAGGAGGCACACCGACTACGGCAATAGGAGGAGGCCGACCGCAAGGCTCGCAACGACGAGCTATGTAAGGTTGGGTGAACCACTTAGCAGCAAATCCTCCAGACTAGAGTTGGTGACCACGACGTCTTCGTCACGCCTCAGCAGAACGTTGTGGCCGCTGCAACCTTGCTGGATACACTCCAGCTCGGGCCTGATCACTAGGACACCCCGACTATTGCCAAGATTAAAGCTATGATCATAGTGGCTGCATGTCAGCAGCACCAGCAGTCGGGCAAAACACTTATACCGACCAATCGGTCGAGTTCTCCAGTGGCAATCTCGTCCGCATCAGTGCGACGCCGAGCGGCCGGCTCAAGTTAGCCACAAGAGGAGTCGCGGCAAACATCACTCGGCAACACCAACAACAACAATCGGCGGCGTCACCAGAATGATCGCCGGTTCAACCAAGACCTCCGAGTTTGTCTACAACGCGACCTCCGACAAGACATTAATGCCCGGCACCGTCAACGCGAAGAGGACGAGCGCCATCGACTAGAGGACGAGCATGAACTCTTCGGCCTCCACCACGAGTGGTTCAACCGCCGTGATCGGAGCCGGAGCCCTCACGAAGATGAAGGCGTTCCAGCTTTCACCATGAGCTACAGGACGCCGATTGGCTATCGGGCTTCAAGCCTACGGGGATCGAGAAATATGACGGCAAAACTAACCCCAAATCCTGGCTCACCGTATATACTCTGACAATCCGAGCTGCTGGAGGTGACCACAAAGCCATGGCTAACTACCTCCTGGTTGCCCTAGCCAACTCAGTGAGGACATGGTTAATAGGGCTCCTGAGGTGGTAGATCGGTTCCTGGGGAGAACTCAGAGAGCAGTTCATCGCTAACTTTCAGGGGACCTACGAGAGGCCGTCCTCCGAGCACGATCTATACCAACTACACCAGAGGAAGAACGAGTCTTTGTGTGAATTTATCAAGAGGTTCTCTGAGAAGCGCAACCAGATCCCAATGATCAAGGACGAGGTCATCATCGCCGCCTTCCGCAAGGGAGTAAAGGACGCCCCATTCATTGCGAAATTCACTCGGAAGCCTCCAGCCATTGTCAGGGCTCTCTTCGATATGGCAAATAAATACGCCGACTCAGTCGAGGTGGTCGCAGAGGCCCTCGATGAGAAGAAAGAATCCCGGCAAAAAGACCAAAAGGCAAAAACTGGCAATGAGCCATCACAGAACAAGTCCGGCAGCCGCAAGCGGAAGTCGGACAACGAGGTGGCCAACGTGGAGCACACTCGGTCGCGGCCCCCAAGGAACAACGAATACCAGAAGGTTATGAATGGGCCCTGCCCCTTCCATCCCAAGGGCAAGCACGCGGCCAAGGATTGCTTCATGCTCAAGAAGTTCGCCTCCAAACAGACTTCATCATCTGGCGCCGACAAGGACAAAGACAAGCCACACTTGGGCCCAGCCGACGATTTTCAAGATCCCCAGGCCAAGCTCAATCACATCTTTGGAGGGCCGTCCGCGTACGAATCCAAGTGGAAGCAGAAGCTACCAGCACGTGACGTCAACGCAGTCTCTACAGCAGACACCCCCCAATATTTGCGCTGGTCAGAAACGCCCATCACATTCGACCACGCAGATCACCCCGATCGGGTCTCACACCCAGGACGCTACCCACTCATCCTGGACCCGGTCGTCAAGAATATCAAGCTGAAGAAGGCTCTCATAGACGGAGGCAGCGCTCAATATCCTCTTCGCCAAGACCCTGGATGAGATGAAAATCCCTCGGTCAGAACTTGGGCAGATAATTCCCATGGGATAATTCCCGGCCTGTCTTCAACACCCCTTGGGAAGATAACCTTGTCGGTCACCTTCAGCACGTGGGATAACTTCCGCACAGAAAACATCTGCTTTGAGGTCGCTGACTTCGAGACTGCGTACCATGCGATACTCGGACGACCGGCGCTCGCCAAGTTCATGGCAATACCTCACTATACCTACATGGTGCTCAAAATGCCTGGGCCAACAGGAGTCCTCTCCCTCTACAGCGATGTCAAGCAAGCCTTCACCTGCGACAAGGAGAGCTGTGAGTTGGCTCAATCACAAGAGGCGGCAGTCGGACGCAACAGCATTCAGCAAGCCATCACAGCCGAAGTCGAGGATGACCAAGTTCCGGCGAAAAAAGCAGCGAAGTCAGAAATTTCAGCGGACTCTGACACAAAGAAGATCCCCCTGGATCCTTCCGACCCCTCCAAGACTGCTCTAGTCGGGAACGGACTCGACCCCAAATAGGAAGACACACTCGTCACCTTCCTCCAAGCCAACAAAGATATCTTCACCTGGAAACCGTCCAACATGCCGGGCGTACCAAGGGAGGTGATCGAGCACACCCTCAACGTCAAGACAGACGCCAAGCCAGTCAAGCAATGGCTACGGCGCTTTGCACAAGACCGTAAAGATGCTATCTGGGAGGAGATAACCAAGCTTCTCGTAGCCGGGTTCATCAAAGAGGTCAATCACCCGGATTGGCTGGCAAACCCAGTCCTGGTCTGGAAGAAAAACGGTAAATGGCGCATGTGCGTCGACTACACCGATCTCAACAAGGCGTGCCCCAAGGATCCATTTGGTCTACCCAGAATAGATCAGGTGGTGGATTCAACAACAGGGTGCGAACTTCTCAGCTTTCTCGACTGTTACTCGGGATACCACCAAATCAGCCTGAAGAAGGAGGACTGCCTAAAGACGTCTTTTATCACGCCGTTTGGAGCATACTGCTACATCACTATGCCGTTCGGTTTGAAAAACGCTGGAGCAACGTATCAATGGGCAATTTAGCGGTGTCTACACACTCAGATCGGGTGCAACGTGGAGGCCTATGTCGACGACGTGGTGATAAAGACCAAGTCCAAAGAAGACCTCATCGCTAACCTGGAAGAAACCTTTCAAAATCTTCGAAGATTCAAGATGAAGTTGAACCCAGAAAAATGCGCCTTTGGTGTGCCATCCGGCAAGCTACTCAGCTTCATCGTCTCGCATCGCGGCATTGAGGCCAACCCGGAGAAAGTCAACGCAATCAAGAACATGGCACCCCTGACTAGCCAGAAGGACGTCCAGAAGCTAACAGGCTGCATGGCGGCACTCAGCCGGTTTATCTCCGGACTAGGCGAACGGGGCATGCCCTTTTTCAAGCTACTGAAGAAAGCAGACGATTTCCAATGGACTCCCAAAGCCTAGTGTAGAGGCCATGGGCCTCGGGTACCTCATCACAAGCATATGGGCCACTCGGATAGAGGATGGGCCAAGACTTGTAATTAGAGATATAATGGCACCCGGTAGATTTTGCCTTGTACTGAAAGGAATATACAGTCTTAGCCGGGTAAGGTATATCTCTAAGAAGGAAATACCTTGGCCATATCAGGCTGGGATTCTTATCTTGTACCCCTGTCCCCCAGTATATAAGGGGAGGCAAGGCACCCCATGAGGGCAGAAGATCATTGATCGACACACATCCCCAAAGGAATACCACCACAATTGGACGTAGGGTATTACCTCACATCGAGGGCCTAAACCAGTATAAAATCACCTTGTGTTCCTCTATAGTCCACTGAGTTTCCCCTTGCTAAGTAGCCCTATAGTTATATTGTCGGTATAAAACATCGACAGTTGGCGTGCCAGGTAGGGGCTTCGGCGAGATCTACACCAACAATCTCGATGGATCCCACTTTCGGAGTCGACGGGGACAAGTTCTCCCCTGGAGATACAATCACCTTTGGAAGCCTCGACTTCATCACTGACCAGATCGGTAATCTCACCTTGGCCGAAGCAGATCCAATCCAACCGGCCGAGGAACCAGCCGACTCCGTGCCAGTCGGCACACAAGACGCTACGCCAACTATCATCAAATCAACGCAGCAATCTTCTATTTCGCCGAGCTTCAGGACAACTCTTCCCTTTGGCGTCCAACTTACGCTAGGCCTTCAACCAGCTCGGGTTGGGCCAAGAAGGGGAGAGACCGTCAATCTCCCACACAGATTCGGCAGCGCCGCAGATCTATATCTTACGCGGCAGACCCGATCTCCTGCGATTCAGTTCAGACACGGCCAAGTGCCGTTTCAGATTGGATCTAGGGAGGTCAGAGTCGTTCTTACTCCGATAAACTACTCGGATTCTGACTCCAAGTCGGATAACGGTTCGAACACCAGTTCGGACTCTAGTCTGGCAAGCTTTCTTCTACCCTGCGAGATCTTCATGGCTTCAACACCGCCACCGGAGGTGCGCCGACTACAAGAGGAGCAGTAGGAGGAGGCACGCCGACTACGACAACAGGAGGAAGCTGACCACGAGGCCCACAACGACGGGCTACGCAAGGCTGGGCGAGCCGCTCAGCAACAGATCCTCCAGACCAAAGTCGGCGACCACGATGTCTTCGTCACGCCACAACAGAATGTTGTGGCTGCCGCAACCCTGCTGGATACGCTCCAGCTCGGGCCTGATCACCAGGCCACCCCGACTATTGCCAAAATTAAGGCGATGATCACAGCTGCCGCCTGTCAGCAGCAACAACAGTCGGGCGACACAATTATACCGACCAACAGGTTGGGTTCTCCGGCAGCCGGCTCATCTACATCAGCACGGCGTCGGGCGGTTGGCTCAAGTCGGCCACACGAGGAATCGTGTCAAACGACACTCGGCGACACCAATAACGATAATCGGCGATGTCACCAGTACGATCGCCGGCCGAACCAAGATCTCTGAGTCCGCCTACAACGCGACCTCCGACACGACATCAACGCTCGGCGCTGCCAACGTGAAGAGGAAGAGTGCCACCGACTAGAGGACGAGAATGAGCGTTTCGACCTCCACCACGAGTGGTTTAACCGCCGTGATCGGAGCCGGAGCCCTCACGAAGACGAAGGTGTTCCAGCTTTCACCTACGAGCTACAGGACGTCGACTGGCCGTCAGGCTTCAAGCCTACGGGGAAATATGACGGCAAAACCAACCCCGAGTCCTGGCTCACTGTATACACCCTGGCAATACGAGCTATCAGGGGCGACCATAAAGCCATGGCTAACTACCTCCCAGTGGCACTAGCTGACTCGGCGTGGACATGGCTGACAGGGCTCTCGAGGCGGTCGATCGGTTCCTGGGGAGAACTCAGGGAGCGGTTCATTGCCAACTTTTAGGGAACCTACGAGAGGCCGTCTTCTGAGCATGATTTATATCAACTACACCAGAAGAAGAACGAGTCTCTATGCAATTTTATCAAAAGATTCTCCGAGAAGCGCAATAAGATCCCAATGATCAGAGATGAGGCCGTCATCGTTGCCTTCTGCAAGGGAGTAAAGGACTCCCCGTTCATCGCGAAATTCACTCGGAAGCCACCATCCTCTGTCCGGGCTCTCTTCGACATGGCGAACAAATATGCCAACTCGGCTGAAGCAGTTGCAGAGGCCCTCGATGAGAAGAAGGAATCCCGACAGAAAGAACAAAAGGCGAAAGCTGATGAGCCATCTCAAAACAATTCCGGCGGCCACAAGCGGAAGTCGGATAATGAGGTGGCCAACATGGAGTGAACTCGGTCACGGCCCCAACGCAACAACGACTACCAGAAAGTCATGAATGGGCCTTGCCCCTTCCACCCCAAGGGCAAGCACATGGCCAAAGACTGCTTCATGCTTAAGAAGTTTGCTTCCGAGCAGACTCCATCATCTGGCGCCAACAAGGACAGGGATAAGCCAAATCAGAGCCCAGCTGATGACTCAACCACATTTTTGAAGGGTCGTCTGCCTACGAGTCCAAGCGAAAGCAGAAGCTTACAGCGCGCGACGTCAACTCAATCTCCACAGCGGATGCCCCCCAATACTTGCGTTGGTCAGAGACGTCCATCACGTTCACCCGCGCAGATCACCCAGATCGGGTCTCACACCCAGGGCACTATCCACTCGTCTTGGACCCGGTCGTGAAGAACATCAGATTGAAGAAGGTTCTAATAGACGGAGGCAGCACGCTCAATATCCTCTTCCCCAAGACCCTGGACGAGATGAAGATTCCTCATTCAGAACTGCGGCCGAGTACGGCGCCCTTCCATGGGATAATTCCCGGCCTGTCTTCAACACCACTCAGGCAGATTACCTTGCCAGTTACCTTCGGCACGAGGGATAACTTCCACATAGAAAACATCTGCTTCGAGGTCGCCGACTTCGAGATTGCGTACCACGCGATACTCGGACGACCGGCGCTCGCCAGATTCATGGAGGTACCGCACTATACGTATATGGTGCTTAAGATGCCAGGGCCAGTAGGAGTCCTCTCCCTCCACAGCGACGTCAAGCAAGCCTTCACCTACGACAAGGAGTGTTGCGAACTAGCTCAATCACAAGAGGCGGCAGTCGGGTGCAACAGCATTCGGCAAGCCATCACAACTGAAGTTGAGGAAGATCCAGTTCCGGCCAAAAAAGCAGCGAAGTCAGGAATTTCAGCAGACTCTAACATGAAGAAGATCCCCCTGGACCCTTCCGACCCCTCCAAGACTGCTCTAGTCGGGACCTGACTCAACCCCAAATAGGAAGACGCGCTCGTCACCTTCCTCCAAACCAACAAAGATATCTTCGCATGGAAACCATCCGACATGCTGGGCATACCAAGGAAGGTGATCGAGCACGCGCTCAACATGAAGACAGACGCCAAGCCAGTCAAGCAACGGTTGCGGCGCTTCGCTCAGGACCATAAAGATGCTATTCGGGAGGAGATAACCAAGCTTCTCGCAGCTGGGTTCATCAAAGTGGTGTATCACCCAGATTGGCTGGCAAACCTAGTTCTAGTCCGGAAGAAAAACGGTAAATGGCGCATGTGCATCGACTACACCGATCTCAACAAGGCGTGCCCCAAGGACCCATTTGGTTTACCAAGGATAGACCAGGTGGTGGATTCAACAGCGGGGTGTGAACTTCTCAGCTTTCTCGACTGCTACTCGGGATATCATTAAATCAGCCTGAAGGACTCGGACTGCCTCAAGATGTCTTTTATCATGCCGTTTGGTGCGTACTGCTACATCACTATGCCGTTCGGTTTGAAAAATGCTGGAGCAACGTATCAACGCACAATCCAGCGGTGTCTACACACTCAGATCGGGCGTAACGTGGAAGCCTACATCGATGACGTCGTGATCAAGACCAAGTCCAAAGAAGACCTCATCGCTGACCTGGAAGAAACCTTCCAAAATCTTCGAAGATTCAAGATGAAGTTGAACCCGAAAAAGTGCGCCTTCGGTGTGCCATCCGGCAAGCTACTCGGCTTCATCGTCTCGCATCGTGGCATCGAGGCCAACCCGAAGAAAGTCACTGCAATCATGAATATGGCTCCCCCGACTAACTAGAAAGACATCCAAAAGCTGACAGGCTACATGGCGGCACTCAGCCGGTTTATTTCCTGACTGGGCGAACGAGGTATGCCCTTTTTCAAGCTACTGAAGAAAGCAGACAATTTCCAATGGACTCCCAAAGCCCAGCAAGCCTTTGAAGACTTCAAGCAATTTCTCACATCACCCCCCATATTGGCATCACCAATGCCCCAAGAACCGCTAATGCTATATCTAGCGGGAACTTCTCAGGTAGTTAGCACGGTGCTGGTGGTTGAGCGATCCGAACAGGGTCACATCCAAAAAGTCTAATGGCCAGTTTACTTTGTCAGCGAGGTGCTTGCTGACCGAAGACGAGATATCCGCAGGTCCAGAAGCTGCTCTATGGCCTACTTATCACTGTCCAGAAGCTGGTGCACTACTTCCAAGCACATCAAGTCACGGTGGTCACATCGTTTCCACTCGGGGACGTCCTGCATAACCGCGAGGCCACTGGCCAAATCGCTAAATGGGTGCTCGAGTTGATGGCATTCGACATCACCTTTCAGCCGCGGACAGCAATTAAATCACAAGCTCTAGCCAACTTCGTGGCCGAGTGGACAAAAGTTCACATGCCCGCATCAACAGTGAAGCTAGAGTACTGGACAATGTACTTCGATGGTTCTCTACGGATCAGCGGCACCGGGGCTGGAGTCATACTGACGTCCCCCACCGGCGAAAAACTGAAGTATGTCCTACAAATCCACTTCCCGGCTTCCCACAATGTCACCGAGTACGAGGCACTCATCCATGGGCTCCGCATCGCCATATCACTCGGCATCTGTCGACTGGTTGTGCGAGGAGACTCCCAACTTGTGGTAAACCAAGTCATGAAGGACCGGACATGCCTTGATGACACCATGGTGGCATACTGTCAGGAGGTCCGCAAGATGGAAAACAAGTTCGACGGGCTGGAGATAACACATGTCCTACGACAATACCATGACGCTGCAGACAAGCTGGCAAACATGGGATCCAAACGAGAGACTGTCCCGACAGGGATCTTTGTTGAGCAACTCATGGAGCCGTCAATCAAGAAGAAACCAGCGCTGGAGCAGACGGGAGGCGAACCTACCCCGGCAACAGACGAGGTGCTGCACATATGTCAAGATTGGCAGACTCCTGTTCTCAAATTCCTCCTGGATGACGAACTCCTAGAAGATCACAATGAAGTTGAACGAATTAAACGTCGAAGCAAGACCTTCTTAGTCGTCGGAGAAGACCTGTACCGAAGAAGTGCATCCGGTGTCCTCATGCGCTGCGTCACCACCGAGGAGGGCAAGCAAATCCTGCAGTCGATCCACTCGGGTGTATGTGGCAACCATGCTGCATCTAGGACGCTAGTCGGAAAGGCTTACCGGCAGGGATTTTTCTGGCCAACAGCAGTCATAGATGCCAAAGACATCGTTCGCATGTGCGAGGGTTGCCAGTTCTACACACGACAAACCAATCTCCCAGCCCAGGAATTCCAAACAATCCCAATCTCTTGGCCCTTTGCAGTATGGGGGCTTGACATGTCGGGCCTTTCAAGAAAGCGCCAGGGGGGTTCACACACTTGTTCGTCGCAATGGATAAATTCACCAAGTGGATTGAGGCTAAACCCGTTGTAACCATAACAGCGGCACGAGCAAAGGACTTCATTATGAGTATACTCTACTGATTCGGAGTCCCCAACCGCATCATTATTGACAACGACACTCAGTTCACAGGCGGCGTGCTTCAAGATTTCTGTGATGAATTCGGCATCAAGATCTGCTATGCGTCTGTGGCACACCCACGGAGCAATGGGCAGGTTGAACGAGCCAACGGCATGGTCTTACAAGGTATCACGACCAGGATATTCGACCGACTACCACCATACGCTGGCCGGTGGGTACAAGAACTCCCATCTGTTCTTTGGTCTCTAAGAACCATGGTTAGTCGAGCAATAGGGCAATCCCCTTTCTTCCTGGTGTATGGTGCGAGGCTATGCTACCAACCGAATTAGCGTTCGGCCCTCCGTGAGTCCGGGCCTACTCAGAAGATATTTCCAACAACACTTGATTGGTCGAACTAGATCAGTTGGAAGAAGCGAGGGATATCGCAACAATCCAGTCAGCAAGGTATCTTCAAGGCCTGTGTCGCTACCACAATTGCAATGTCCGTGGCCATGCCTTTTTGGTTGGAGATCTCGTCTTGAGGAAAATACAAACCACCAAAGACAGGCACAAACTATCCCCAATCTAGGAAGGGCCATTCATTATAGCCGAGGTCACGCGGCCAGGCGCCTACCGATTGAAGACCGAAGATGGTGCCCTCATCAGCAACTCATGGAACATAGAACAACTATGTCCTTTCTATACCTGAGTTTCTTATTTTTTCCATGTGTACAGTTCCACTCGGACTCACTACTCCGCTTGTTTCAACCGAGTAGTGAGTCGGGGGCTGCATGTATCTTACATGCTTTGTCAATAATATACGAGCCTATTTTATTTAAGTTACAAAGCTTCACTACGACTTTATTATGTTTGCCTGAGTATAGCTTTTTGCGGTGAACGATTTTATTAAGTTCCTACTGTTGACGCCGAAAACCCGCCGGGGGCCGTCCGGCGTCTGGGTGACACGCGAAGGCCTGGGAGATTTGCTTCACTCCAGTGCAGGTCCTAAAGTTTGAGGTTCGTAGGCGTGCCAGTCAATTTGACCCCGCAATTGACAAGGAGATGAAGAAATTACTGATCCAATCGGATAGTAAGCCGATACGGATTCCTTCCAGCCGATCGCTACTATGCTCGTGCCCGGGCCCTTGCCTGTACTCGCGCCCGGGTCTCGTGCTCGGATTCTCGCTCCCGGGTCCTCGCTCGTGCTCGTGCCCGGGTCAGCAGCAATTGCACATCGGCTATCGGCCGATACGGTTTGATGTAGGCTCCTTGTAGCCGATGGCCGATGGCACCTGTGTATCGGCTAGGAAACCGATAACGCTATAGATAAATGGATAAGCTGTCAGTATAACATGTGCATCGGCTAGAAGCCGATAATAAAATAGATAGGCAGAATAGTGAACTAGCCGACTGCCAAGGAAACACATGTGCATCGGCTAGAGAACCGATGATAATATAGATGACCAAAATAGTAAAGATAATACAGTCGACTTTATAAAAAGATAACCTATCAGCTAAGCACTCCGATAGAACGTCGCATACACACCAATCGGCTCGACAAGGATAAATCTATTATTATCGATCTAGTAGTTCAAACCTAACTGATGCAGCACAGATCGATAATAGTAAAGGAACCTCAACAAACCGATAGATCTAATGCAACTGTGATGTAATAAGATAACTTATCGGCTATGCATTCCGATAAGACGCTTGCACAGAAACCATCGGCCTAGCAGGAACAACTTATCGCTCAGCTTAGTAGGTCGGACCCAACCGATGCAGCACAAACTGACGATAAGCTTTCCCCAGTAAACCGATAATAACTATGCACGCGTGATGTGATATACCTGATAGGCCTAAGAGATCGAACCGAACCGATGCAGCCGTAGAGAAAGCAGATATATCGTGGTAAGCCGGCTACCATATACCGACTAGAATATCGGACCTAACCGAGGAAGTCCTAGCCGATTGGTAGTCGGGGTAACGAGACTTACCCTCTCGCTGGAGTTCGGACCTAACCGATGCAGCCCGGCTCGAGAAGCAAGAACCCGTTGGTAGAGGGTGGCGATGCGCCGAATTGTATTGATCGTTGAGATGGTTTACAAGGTACCCGGGCATACGTATATATACCCCGAGTTATTACAGTCCTAATAGGACACGACACACGAATTTCCTATCTATAAAAGGAAAACTAACAAGTCCTGATCGGATACGAGATCAGGTTTCTCTAAAAAGTATTAAAACTACCTAATTTACAGATAAGGTAATTGACTGCCATATCGTGGTCTTCACGATTCCTTCCCAAGCTCGGACTCTTCTGGATTAGTTTCCAATGGCTGATATCGCTTCTTTCCTTAACCGAACATGGTAACGACCCGTACCAAATTTTGGCGTTAACACCTACAGACTAACTCGGTGCAGACCATATAATCAAGTAAAGCTAATGACAATTGAGTAATAAAGCTTGGTGGCACTGCATGTATATTTGCACATGTCCTTATAAAAGACCACAATACATCGACTGCATGACATACTGTTTTTACAGATCTAGATCTCTGGTGATAATCTCTACAGTCAGCCTCGCCTTGGCTATCAGCTCCAGCGCCGCCTCGGGAGTCGTCTCCTCGGCAAACCCTTCCCCTATGGCTTCAACATCTGCCCTTGGGTAGATGGACTTGGTCATAGCAAGGGTTCAGGCCATGCTGGTAATAACACGCTCATCCGAGTACCTTTTCAGGGCACTCGGTGCATCCTCAAGGCGCGCTTCCACTTGGGCGATCCTACTGTAGCTGGTTCCCACAGGGCGAGGATCCACGAGGTCAAGGAGCCCTCTCACGGACCTGAGGAGGGCCTCCCGTGACTCCTTGACGACTCTTATCTCCTCTGCGTCAGCCTGAAATTGAGATTGGGGCTCTAGCAGCTACTCGAGTTCACCAACAAGTAAACTTGTTATGTAAAGCTACAGGTAGAGTAATCAATGGATTGGTTAAGATCAGTGTCAAAAGGGAGACTTACTATCGTAGTCGGCCTCCCACCTGGCTATGGTCCTCTCCAGTTCGACTTTTTCCTTACCGAGCTTGTCGTTGGCCTCTTTCAACTCGGCCCTCTCCTACTCAAGCTCGGTCTTGGCCTTTGTCAAGTCGGCCTTGTCTTTTTCAAGCTCGGCCCTGGCTTTCTCGGCCTCCTTTAGCTGGATTTCCCTCTCTGTTCGGCCCTTCAACTCGGCTTCGAGGGCTGCATGACAGATTAGTGAAGGACTCGACATTGCGGCCAAGATACAACCGGGCAGTCGGGAACAACACAGCTGGAGAAATATACTATGGATCTAGTCAGAAAGATACATCTTGGGGGCTTACCTCTAATCTTACTGGCTTGGTCCCAATTCTCGGCCCTGAGCTGAGTAACAGAGTCCCTCAGCTAAGACTCCCTCTCTTGGCAGCGCCCTTCTACTTCGGCCTTTAGGGCCCGGAGCTGGTCTAACTCTTGGAGCTGGGGGGGTAACCCACATCAAGACTTCGCTCATCTTCTTCGAGCGATCAACGAGCTTCTACTTGGGGAAAAACAGAGCAAAACAGAGTCGGTCATCAGATAACTCATACGAGCAAGAAAACCAAGACTGCGAATATGGTGAAGGTCATGCCTGGATCCCCTGGGACGCGGTGGGTGTGGCGCGCAGCAAGCTTTCGTGCTCCCTTTCTACCGCAGCCTCGTCATGCCTATAACTCTTCATGGTTCCATCGGGCGCCGTCCAATGGAATGTCCGCGGGAACCTGCGAGGAGGAGCTTCGAGTCTGGGGAGGTCCAGTCTATTTGAAGGCGGAGACAGTGACGATGACGAGGACGACAACCAGGACGGTGACGGACTCCTGGCCCCTGACTGGGCAGCCTCCGGGGCCTCGGGGGTCGACTCAAGGACTGCGGCCACAGCTTCAACAACCGGCACTGGCTCAGGTGCTGCCGCAACGGCTTCGACGACAGGCGCCGGCTCAGGAGTTGGGACAGCAACTCTGGCAACCATCCCCTGGTCAACCGGTGTCGGCGGCCCTGCAATCGGGGCTGTTCCAGTTTCTGCAACTGGGAACGCCGCCGGCTCAGCAGGTGTGCTCGCTGGCGCCGACTCGGCTGGGGTAGGATCGGCAGTGGGAGTGGCCGGCGTGGTCCTCTTGAGGTCAATGTCGACCTGCCTCCTGCATAATGAATCCGATATCAAGATGACACAATCATAAACATGATTCTCAGAAGGCCCAGAACGACCTACTTCTTGGAGAACTTGAGCTTCGGTTCGGAAGATCTAGAGGACGGCGCTGGAGTGCTGCTGGCTGTCGGGCCGGAGGGCGCGGCAGTTGGCGGCGGCACTTTAGTCCTGGTCGGCCCCGTCCGTGGTGTGGCCGGCTAGGACGCTCAGGTACTCGGAGGCGCTGTGGTCGACCTCGTACTCGGCGGCGCTCTGGTTAAGCTCGGCGTCGGGGAGCTTAGCTGCACGAGTCCCAGTCTAGGACTCAATGGCCTAGGCGCCGCACCGGCGGTGTCCCTTATCTTTAGGCTCCCGGCGGTGGTACTCGATTTCACAACCTTCTCCTTGCCCCGATCTGTAGTGGATTTCTTCCCCACTCTCTCGGAGTTGGGCTGGGTGGCTGAAGGACTTCTTGGCCTCTTCTTCGATTTCATGGCCGAAAATGGACGGGAGTCATCATCAAACTCCTTGCACCACTACAAGAAATACAATAATATGCATCACACAATGCTGGACAATTATGGATACATGTCTACAAGCATTCATTATAGAAGAGGAGCAGATGTTACCTCGGGACGGGGCCGGTTCCGGTTATAAGCCGCGATGCAGCGCTCCGCGTCCTCGGTCTCGATCACCCCATTGGAGAAATAGGTGAACAAGATCTCGGTCACCTCTTGCTGGCTAATCACCTCTCGGCTTTCTCGATTGGGGTCATTCCTCCCTTGATAGTCCCAGCAGAACTCGCTCCTCAACTTTAGCGGCTGAATGCACCGGGTCAGGAAATGCTTGGCCACCCAAGGGCCAGTCAAGCCGGCTTCCTTAAACTTTTCCAATCTAGCCAGCAACTGACGCACCTGGCCCATCTCTTCGGGGGTTGGCTCCAATGACACATTTGGCAAAATCGTCGGGGGCTTCCCGGTGAATGCAGGCAAGGAGGGTACCAGATCAGAGCAATAAAACCACTCCTTGTGCCAACCTTTCAAGGAAGACTTCAAACGAAGACTAATATATATCTTTTTCATCTCACTTCTTAACTGGAGGCCAGCCCCCCCAATCACCTGAACCTTATTTTTCGAGGGTTGGGGCTTTATGTGGAACAAGTGCCTAAAGAAGTTGAGGTGGGGTTCTACACCCAAGTAGCACTCGCAGAGAGTCACAAAAATTGAGATTTGTAGGATCGAGTTGGGATTCAGATTCACCAACTCCAATCTGTAAAAATTAAGAAGACAGCGGAGGAACTCGGAAGAAGGGAGAAACAAACCCCGGTCAAAGAAAGAGGCAAAAACAAGAGTTTCGCCGGATTGGGGATTTGGGACTGACTCACCCTCGGCCGGCCGCTAGCAGATAATGTCGTGCCTCTGCAGCCGCAGCGACTTCACCAACCTCTCCAGCTTTGCCCGGCTGCAGTCCGAGATCGGCCACCCATCGTCTGACTCCCCAACAACATCTGGAACCTTCGGCATGGCTGGGGGAACAAGAGATTTGGGGGAAATAAAGTCGGGGGCTTGGAATCGACAAGTAGATGCAGAATCGCTCGAGCATCGGTGGGGAAGAGCAAGCAATGACAAACCCTAGCTGAGCGGGAAGCGAAATTTCGGCGTGGAGCTGGGAAGACGAAACGATTAGTCGTGTGGGGAAGATGAGGAATCTTTTCTCTCTCTCTCAGCCTTTATAGAGCCTATGCTGACTAAATGGGCTTGGGCCAACATAGTCAGTATTGGGCCACCAAGATATGAGTTCCTACAGTAGCACGCTCAATATGGGCCGCTCGCAGGCTGGGTTAAAATCGCAGTGCTGATGTTACCAACAGGAACCGACGAGGTAAACGGATATGCTTCAAAAAGGCCTAATTGCTAAACACATGTGTTTGGGTATCTGTCTTATCCACCAGGTATCGAGGATATATCCTTATAAGGATCACAAGCTAGTCTTCATTAAAATTGGGGATGCATGTATCTTTCTCGAGTACACCTGACCACGCAATGGATTAATTTTCATAAAGTGGTACTCGGCCTACATGCTTGGCCTCCAGTTGCCATGAGTAACATTATTCTAGCCGACATGACGCTGAAGAGTCTAACTTCCAAGTAGTGCACTACTCGGGAGAGACTATAAATATTTTTTCCAGCTGACATGATGCTGATGAGTCTAACTCCCGAGTGGGACGCCACCCGGGAAAGACTATAAACCCCCTTTTCCAACTGACATAAAGCTGAAGAGTCCCATATACGAGTGGCATGCTACTCGGCAAGACTATAAATCAGATTCCGGTTGACATGATACCAAAAAGTCTCATATACCAGTAGTAATCTACTCGGGAAATACTGCAAGGTTAAAGATCTTTGACTTTATGTTTAATTGTCTTCACAATTAAGCACAAAGTCGGGGGCTACACCTAATAGGTGTACCTATTCGGTGCACACTATTCATACACCAACATGAAGCCCTTCATAGCCTTGTTGCCAGCTGACATGAAGTAGGACTCGGGAAGAAGAAGCACTCGGACAAAGAGTACTCGAGAGCAATGCATTCGAACAATCTTCACCGTGGAGGACGAGCACTCGGCATCAGCTGTGACTCAACTATGAAGGTCTCAGGGGCCACTGTGGAGGCCATGGGTCCCGGGTACCTCATCACAAGCATATGGGCCACTCGGATAGAGGATGGGCCAAGACTTGTAATAAGAGATATAATGGCACCCGGTAGATTTTGCCTTGTACAGAAAGGAATATACAGTCTTAGCCGGGTATGGTATATCTCTAAGAAGGAAATACCTTGGCCGTATCCGGCTGGGATTCTTATCTTGTACCCCTGTCCCCCAGTATATAAGGGGAGGAAGGGTGCCCCATGAGGGCAGAAGATCATTGATTGACACAAATCCTCAGAGGAATAACACCACAATTGGACGTAGGGTATTACCTCACATCAAGGGCCTGAACCAGTATAAAATCTCTTTGCGTTCCTCTGCAGTCCACTGAGTTTCCCCTTGCTGAGTAGCCCTATAGTTATATTGCCGGCGTAAAATATTGACACCCAGCAAGCCTTCGAAGACTTCAAAAAATTTCTCATATCACCATCTGTGTTGGCATCACCTATGCCCCAAGAACTGCTAATGCTATATCTAGCGGCAACTACTCAGGTAGTCAGCACGGTGCTAGTGGTTGAACGATCCAAACAGGGTCACATACAGAAGATTCAACGACCAGTCTACTTTGTCAGCGAGGTCCTTGTCGACTCTATGATGAGATATTCGCAGGTCTAGAAGCTGCTGTACGGCCTACTCATCACTGTCCGGAAGCTGGTGCACTATTTCCAAGCACATCAAGTCACGGTGGTCACATCGTATCCACTCGGGGATGTCCTACATAACTGTGAGGCCACTAGCCGAATCGCTAAATGGGCGCTCGAGTTGATGGCGTTTGACATCACCTTTCAGCCACGGACAGCAATCAAATCACAAGCTCTAGCCGACTTCATGGCCGAGTGGGCAGAAGTTTAGATGCCTACATCAATAGCGAAGCTAGAGTACTGGATAATATACTTTGATGGTTCACTACTGATCGGCGGCGCTAGGGCCGGCGTCATACTAAAGTCCCCCACCGGCGAAAAACTCAAGTACGTTCTTCAGATCCACTTCTTGGCTTCCCATAACATCACCGAGTATGAGGCCCTCATCCACGGGCTCCATATCGCTATATCACTCGGCATCCACCGACTGGTTGTGCGAGGTGATTCTCAACATGTGGTGAACCAAGTCATGAAAGACTGGACATGTCTCGATGACACAATGGTGGCGTACTGTCAGGAGGTCTGAAAGCTGGAAAACAAGTTCGATGGGCTGGAGATAACACATGTTCTATGACAATACAATGATGCTGTAGACGAATTGGCAAACATGGGAGCCAAGCGAGAAGTGGTCCCGACAAGGATCTTTGTCGAGCAACTTTTGGAGCCGTTAGTCAAGAAGAAACCAGTGCCAGAGTAGTCGGGAGGCGAACCTACCCCGGCGACAGACGAAGTATTGAACATATGTCAAGATTGGCGGACCCCTGTTCTCAAATTCCTCCTGGACGATGAACTCCCAGAAGATCGCAGTCAAGCCGAACAAATCAAACATCGAAGCAAGAGTTTCCTAGTCGTCAGAGAAGACCTGTACCGATGAAGTGCACCCGGTGTCCTCATGCGCTGCATCACCACCGAGGAGGGCAAGCAGATTCTGCAATCGATTCACTTGAGCATATGTGGCAACCATGCCGCATCCAGGACGTTAGTCAGAAAGGCTTACAGGCAGGGATTCTTCTGGCCAACAGTAGTAACAGATGCAAAAGACATAGTTCACACATGCGAGGGTTGCCAGTTCTACGCAAGACAAACAAGTCTCCCAGCTCAAGAACTCAAAACAATCCCAATCTCTTGGCCCTTTGTGGTATGGGGGCTTGACATGGTCAGGCCTTTCAAGAAAGCGCCAGGAGGGTTCACACACTTGTTCGTCGCAGTGGATAAATTCACAAAGTGGATTGATGCAAAATCGGTTGCTACCATAATAGCGGCACGAGCAAAGGACTTCAGCAAATTCGGGGTCCCTAACCGCATCATCACGAACAATGGTACTTAGTTCACGGGCGGCATGTTTCAAGATTTCTGTGATGACTTCGGCATCAAGATCTGCTATGCATCTATGGCACACCCGCGGAGCAATGGGCAGGTTGAACGCGCCAATGGTATGGTCTTACAAGGTATCAAGGCTAGGATATTCGACCGACTACAACCATACGCGGGCCGGTGGGTATAAGAACTCCCATCTGTTCTCTGGTCTCTCAGAACCATAGTTAGTCGGGCAACAGGGCAATCCCCTTTCTTTCTGGTCTACGGTGCTGAGGCTATGCTACCAACCGAGTTATAGTTTGGCTCTTCGCGAGTTCGAGCTTACTCAGAGGACACCTCAAACAATACCCGATTGGTCGAACTAGATCAGTTGGAAGAAGCGAGGGACATCGCAATAATCCAGTCAGCAAGGTATCTTCAAGGCCTGTGTCGTTATCACAATCGCAATTTCCGTGGCCGCGCCTTTTCGGTCGGAGATCTCGTCTTGAGAAAAATGCAAACCACCAAAGACAGGCATAAGCTTTCCCCAATATGGCAAGGGTCGTTTATTATCGTTGAGGTTACTTGGCTAGGCGCCTACCGACTGAAGATCGAAGATGGTGCCCTCATCAGCAACTCATGGAATATAGAACAACTACGTCCTTTCTATACCTGAGTTTTATACTTTCCCATGTGTACAGATTCTCTCTGACTCACTATGCCGCTTGTTCCAACCGAGTAGTGAGTCGGGGGCTGCATGTGTTATATATGCCTTGTCAATAATATACGAGCCTGTTTTACTTAAGTTATGAAGTTTTGCAACAACTTTGTTATGTTTGCCCGAGTACAGCTTTCTATGGTGAACGATTTTATTAAGTTCCTATAGACTAACTCGACGTAGACTGCATAGTCGGGTAAAGCTAATGACAACTGGGTAATAATTCAGAGCTTGGCGGCATTGCACATATATTTACACATGTCTTTACAAAGATTCATATACACCGACTGCATGATGGACTATTCTTACATACCCAGGTCTCGGGTGATCACCTCTGCAGTCGGCCTTGCCTTGGCTATCAGCTCCAGTGCCTCCTCAGGTGTCTTCTCCTCGGTGAACCCCTCTCTGATGGCTTCAATATCTGCCCTAGGGTAGATTGACTTGGTCATCGCTAGGGTTTGGGCCACGCCGACAATAACACGCTCATCCGAGTACCTCTTCAGGGCACTCGGTGCTTCGTTAAGGTGCGCCTGCACTTGGGAGATCGTGTTGGAGCTGGTTCCCACATAGTGAGGATCCATGATGTCAAGGAGCCCTTTCACAGACTCGGCAAGGATCTCCTGTGACTCCTTGACAACTTTTATCTCCTCTGCAAAAGCCTAAAACTGGATTTGGGCATTGGCTCTAGCAGCTGCCCGGGTTCACTGACAAGTAAACTTGTCAGGCGAAACTGCAGACAGAGTACTTAATGGATTGGTTAAGATCATTGTCAGAGCAGAGACTTACTTTCGTAGTCGGCCTCCCACTTGGCTTTGGCCTTCTCCAGTCTAGCCTTTCCTTCTCGAGCTTGGCGTTGGCCTTCTTCAAGTCGGCCTTCTCTTTCTCAAGCTCAGCCTTGGCCCTTGTCAAGTCGGCCTTGTCTTTTTCAAGCCCAGCCTTGGCTCTCTCGGCCTCCTTCAACTAGATTTCTCCCTCTGTTTGGGTCTTTAGCTCGGCTTCGAGGGCTGCACATCAGAATAGTCAAGCACTCAACATTGCAGTCAAGACACAATTGGGTAGTCAGGAAACAACATAGCTGGAGAAATATATTAAGGGCTCAGTCAGGAAGACGTATCCGGGAGACTTACTTCCAATCTTCTTGGCTTGGTCCCAATTTTCATCCCTGAGCTGATTAACAGCTCCCTTCAGCCAAGACTCCCTCCCTTGGTGGCACTGTTCCAGTTCAGTCTTTAATGCCCGGAGCTGGTCCAATTCTTGGAGCTGGGGGCAAGCCGGGTTAGGACCTCGTTCATCCTCTCCGAGCAGTCAACAATTTTCTGCTCGGGGAGAAACAGAGCAAAGCAGAGTCAAGCGTTAGAACACTCATGCAAGGAAGACTACCAAGACTCCAATACGGCGAAAGTCATACTTGAATCCCCTAGGACACAGCGATTGCGGCGCGAAGCAAGTCTTCGCGCTCCTTCTCCGCCATGACTTCATCATGCTTGTAACTCTTCACAATCCTATCGGGTGCCACCCAGCGGAATGTCCTCGGGAACTTACGGGGAGGAGCCTCAAGCCTGGGGAGGTCCGGTCTTTCCAAAGACGACAATGATGATGATGATGACGACGACGACGACAACGGCGACAAGTACGGCGACGGGATCCTGGCCCTCAACTCGGCAGCCTTCGGAACCTCGGGGGCTGGCTCAGGGGCTGGAGCGACAGATTCGACAACTGCCCCTCGGTCGGCCGGTGTTGGCGGGCCTACGGTTGGGGCGATCTTAGTTTCGACAACTGGGACCATCGCCGGCTCAGCAGGAGTGCTCACTGGCGCTGGCTCAGCCGGGGCTGGCTCAACAACGGGAGTAGCCGGAGTGGTCTCCTTGAGATCAATGTCAGCTCTCTTCCTGCGTAACGAGTCAAGTATCAAAACGCTACCATGCCGAACAAGATTTTTAGAAGACCCAGAGAAACCTACCTCTTGGAGAACCTAAGCCTTTGTCCGGGGGATCAAGAGGTTGGCACTGAAGGGCCGCTAGCTGTTGGGCCTAAGGACACAGTAGTCAGCGGCGATGTTTCTGTCCTGGTCGGCCCCGCTCGCGGTGCGGCCGGATGGGGTGCCCGGGTACTCGGCGGCGCCATTCTTGGGCTCGATGTTGCTGAGCCTAGCAGCGCTAGACTCGACCTTGTACTCAGAGGCGCTCTTCTTAGGCTCGATGATGCTAAGCCTGACTACGTTGGTCTCGGTCTAGGGCTTGATGGCCTGGGGGCTACGCTGGTGGTGTCTCTAATCCTGAGGCTCCCAGCTGTGGCACTCGGCTTGATAACCTTCTTCTTGCCCTCGTCTACGACATGCCTCTTTCCTGCTCTCTTGGAGTCGGGCTGGGCGGCAGAAGGACTTCTCGGCCTCTTCTTTGATTTCATGGCTGATAATTTTCGGGAGTCGTCATCAAACTCCTCACATGTCCGCAAGCAATTCAACAATACATGATACACATTGTGGAGCCAACCTAGGCATATACCTGTAAGCATTCACCACAGATGAAATACAAGACAACATCAGTGACAGTTACCTTTGGGCGTGGCCTCTTCAGGCTATAAGCTACCACAGATCACTCTGCATCTTCAGTTTCGACCACCCTACTGGCAAAGAAATCCAGTAGGATGTTGGTCACTTTGTACTTGTCCATTAGGTCGGCACATTCCTGGCTAGGATCGCCTTTGCCCTTGTAGTCCTAGCCGAAGTGACACCTCAGCTTTAGCGGCCTGATGCACTGAGTCAAGAAATGTCTGGCCACCCATGGACCAGTCAACCTGGCTCTCTTCAGCTTGTCAATCCTGCCAACAAGTATGTGAACTTGCCTCATTTCTTCAGAGGTGGGTAAAGACGACCACTTGGCAATAACCACTGGCGGCAAACCCATGAAAGGGGGAAGGCTTGGCTCAAGATCGGAGCAGTAAAACCATTCCTTATGCCAGCCTTTTAGAGAAGATTTCAAGGGAATATTGAAATAGATCCTCTTCATCTCGCTCCTAAGTTGGATACCGGCCCCCCCAATCACTTGGATTTTGCTCTTGGAGGGCTGGGGCTTGATATGGAACAAATGTCTAAAAAGATTCAAATGGGGTTCCACACCCAGGAAGCACTCACAAAGAGTCACGAATATGGAGATTTGCAAAATCGAGTTGGGATTCAGATTCACCAACTCGAGTTCATAAAAAGCAAGAAGCTGGCGGAAGAACTCGGAGGATGGAAGTGAAAGACCCCAGTTGAAAAAAGAGGAAAAAATGACGGTCTCATCGGCCTGGGGCTCCGGAACTGATTCACCTTCAGCCAGACGCCAGTTGATGACATCGTGGCTCTGCAACCTCAGCTGCTTCTCCAGAAGCTTTAGCTTAGCCGACCCGCAATCCGAAGTTGGCAAGACCTTGTCCGACGCATCCACGAAATCTAAAGCCCTCGGCATGGTTGGGGATGAGAAGATTTGGGGGGAAATGTTGCTAGAGGTTTGGAATGGACGAGGAAGAGCAGAATCGCCCGAGTTCCAATGGGGAAGAGCAAGTGATGGCAAACCCTAGCAGAGCGGGAGGCGAAATTTCGGCGCGGAAGCTGGAAGAGGAAATGATTGGTGGATTGGAGAAGATGAAGGAATCTTTTCTCTCTCTCCCTGTCTTTTATAGAGCCAATTCTGATTCGTGGGCTTGGGCTCACAAAGTCGGTACTGGGCCACCAAGACATGAGTTTCTACAGTAGCACGCTCAATGTGGGCCACTCGCTAGCTGTGTTAAAATCGCAGTGCTGGTGCTACCAACAGGAACCGATGAGGTAAACAGATATGCTTCATGAAGGTCTAATTGCTAAACACATGTGTTTGGGTATCTGCCTTATCCACCAGGTATTGAGGATACATCCTTATAAGGATCACAAGCTGGTCTTCATTAAAATTGGGGATGCAGGTATCTCTCAAGTACACCTGACCACATAATGGATCTAATTTCATAAAGTGGTACTCGGCCTACGTATTTGGCCAATAGTTGCCATGAGCAAACATTATTCCAGCCAACATGACGCTCAAGAGTCTAATTTCCGAGTAGTGCACTACTCAGGAAAGACTATAAGTATTTCTTCCAACTGACATGAAGCTGAGGAGTCTAACTTTCGAGTGGGACGCCACTCGGGAAAGACTATAAACACCCTTTCCAGCTGACATGAAGCTAAAGAGTCCCATATATGAGTAGCATGCTACTCAGCAAAGACTATAGATCATATTCCAGTTGCCATGATACCGAAGAGTCTCATATACCAATAGTATACTACTCGGGAAAGACTACAAGGTTAAAGATCTTTGACTTTATGTTTAATTGTTTTCAAAATTAAGCACAAAGTCGGGGGCTACACCTAATAGGTGCGCCTATTCGGCGCACACTATTTATACATCTACATGGAGCCCTTCATAGCCTCACTGCTAGCTGACATGAAGCAGGACTCGGGAAGAAGACGCACTTAGACAAAGAGTACTCGGGAGCAATGCACTCGGGCAATCTTCACCGTGGTGGATGAGCACTCGGCATCAGCTGTGACTCAACTATGGAGGTCTCAAGGGCTATTGTGGAGGCCATGGGCCCCGGGTACCTCATCACAAGCATATGGGCCGCTTGGATAGAGGATGGGCCTAGCCTTGTATTAGAGATATAGTAGCACCCGGTAGACTTTGCTTTGTACGATAAGGAATATACAGTCCTAGTTGGGTAAATTGTATCTCTAAGAAGAGATTTCTTGGCTGTATCCGGCTGGGACCCCTGCCTTGTACCCCTGTCCCCCAGTATATAAGGGGAGGCAGGGCGCCCCATGAGGGCAGAGACACATAAATCCTCAAAGGAATAACATCACAACTGGACGTAGGGTATTACCTCACATTGAGGGCCTAAACCAGTATAAATCTCTTTGTGTTCCTTTGCAATCCACCGAGTTTCCATCCGCCGAGTAGCCCCATATTCATATTGTCGGTGTAAAACATCGACAATTCCCCGATATTCTATTCCAATATTTTGTATACTCCGATATTCCATATGAAAATATCCTAAATATTCAAAAAAATTCCTGTTAAATCTAAATTCTCCCCAAATTACCAAATTTTCCAAATTTTGGGAAAATTCCAGAGAAAATCCCTTCCTTTTTGCTCTTTTCCTTCTCCTTTTCCATCTTTTTCTCTTTTTCCCCATTTCTTTTTTCCTTTCTTTCTCCCGGCCTCCTTTCTTCTTCCTTTGTTCTCTCCCTTCGGCCGAGCCTAAGTCGGCCGCCAGCCAAGCCTGCACCCCTCTTCCCTTGGCCCCGGCTCGGCCAGCGCCGCCTCAGCCCCGGCCCACCGCCGTTGCACCGTGCCACCGCCATCCCGGCCTAGCCCCGCGCTGCGCAACAACCGCCACCGAATCCACCGTGCCTCCATTCCGTGCCGCCCAAGCCCTAGCTCCACTGTTCCCCTATAAATACTACCGCCACCCTTCCTCTCCTATCTCCCGTGCCCTAGCGCCGCTCAGCATCCCCACTCTGCCCCCCAAAGCCATGTCGCTACCATCTGTTCTTGCCGTTGTTCGGTCGCCATCGTCGTCTTCGCTTCTCCGAAGCCACCGCCGGTGAGCATCCGGGCTTCGGCCTTCCCAGCCATCCACCTCCGTCTCTCCCTCTCTCGGTCCCTCTCTTTCTCCCTCTCTCTGGTGTCGCCTCTGGATGCCGCTGTTTGCCACTAGACATCGTCCCGGGGCCACCGTCCTATCACGTCGCCGCCCTCCACCCCCTAGCATCATCGCCCCGCTCATCACCGTGTCGCTGCAGTCCACCGTCGGTCACCGGCGGACATTCCCTCCACCGTGCCGGCCATGGCCACACGTGCCTGCCCCTTCTCGGCCGTGTGCCATTGCCGTGTGGGCCCCACCAGAGCATTCCCTCCCTGGACACAGACATGTGGGCCCAGAATGTTGCTCGTAAATCGATCTCAACCGTTGAGTCCTCAAGATCAAGTCTAAGCCGCTTGATCTCCATCAAAAAACCGAAACAATCCAGAGCCGTCGATCTCCCGATATCTAATCTGGACGATTGGATATCTAGAAGAAATCCTGTGGCCACGTCATCATGCCACCTCACCGCCACCTCATCTATCTGGCCCACGTGGCATCCCAGTTAGCAATCCACCACTCCATCTGTCGATGTTTTGTATCGGCAATAATTATATGGGGTATTCATCGGATCTAAACTCGATGGATTTGAAAGGACACACGGGATTTATACTGGTTCAGGCCCTCGAGGTGAGGTAATACCATACTTCCAGTTGTGGTGTATTGCTTTCGCGGTATGTGGAATCATCTCTGGCGAGATTGTCCTATGCCCCAGGGGACTCCCTACCCCTCCTTATATACTGGAGGGATGAGGATTACAGGGTAGGAGACCCAGTCGGATATGACCAAGGGCTTTCCTTATCAGTACATAGAGCATCCGGCTAGGACTATATTCCTTTTCTTATCATGCAAGGTAATATGAAGCCGAGTCCTACTCTATCTCCAATTGTAGGGACTGGCCTACCCTCTGTCCAAGTTGCCGTAATTGCCCTTCTTGAGGTACCCGGGGCCCATGGCCTCCACAGTAGCCCCCGAGACCTTCATAGTTGAGTCACAGCTGATGCCGAGTGCTCATCCTCCACGGTGAAGAGATTCCCGAGTGCTTTGCTCCCAAGTACTCATTGTCCAAGTGCTTCTTCTCCCAAGTCCTACATCATGTCAGCTGGCAACGAGGCTATGAAAGGCTTCATAGATGAATAGTGTGCGCCAAATAGGCGCACCAATTAGGTGTAGCCCCTGACTTTATGCTTAATTGGAAAACAATTAAACATAAAGTCAAAGATCTTTAGCCTTTAAGTCTTTCCCGAGTGATATGTTTCTCAGAAATTTGACTCTTCAGCTATATATTAGCTAGAAATTTTAGTCATGGCAATTTGGCTAAGCATGTAAGCCGTGTATCACTATGGACCAAAGCCCAATGTGTGATGAGGTGTACTTGAGAGATACCTACATCCCCAATTTTAATGGAGATCGGCTATTGATCCTTATAAGGATATATCCTCAATACCTTAAAATAATCAAGATACCCGAATGTATACACCCGGCTATAGGCTTAGCATGAAGCGTATCTGATTATTTAATCGGTTCTTATAAAATAGCACCTGCATCACAATTTTAATGCGACCAATGGGCGACCCAATAGGGCATGCTATTTAAGAACTCATATCTTCAGCCTACTACTACATAAACCGGCCCAAACCGACCTACCCAGTGCAGCCCTATAAAATCCAAAGATTTTGATAATTGCTCAACAGGCCCATTGCTCTAGGGGTATGCCATCGAAGCGTAGAAGATTTTGATGCTGAAATCGTTGCAGAAATCTTTGAATATGCCACCCATGAACTGAGTGCGTTGCCCATAATGATGCGACTGGGGACTCCAAATCTGTAGATTATACCTGATATGAAGTATGAAGTCTTTCGCCCAGGCCACAGTTATGGTAGCAACAGGTCTGGAATCAATCCACTTTGTGAAGATGTCCACCGCGACGAACAGATGTGTAAACCCTCCTATGCTTTCTTGAACGGCCTGACCATGTCAAGCCCCTAGACAGGGCCACAAAATTTGGATAGCTTGCAACTCTTGTGTTGGTAGCTGAGTTTGCCGAGAGAAAAATTGACATCCCTCGCATGACCAGACGAGTGCTTCAGCGTTGGTAACCATAGTCAACCAGAAGAATCTTTGTCTGCAAGCCTTTCCAACTTATGTTCTAGATGCAGCATGGTTGCCACAGATGCCTGAGTGGATAAATTGCAGGATCTGCTTGCCCTTCTCAGGTGTGACGTAGTGCAGAACTCCGGATGCGCTTTGATGATATAGGTCTTCTCCGACTATGAGAAAGCTTTTGCTCCATCGCTTCACTTACTCGGCTTTGTTGCAATCTTTACGACATTCGTCTTCCAGTAGGAATCGAATGATTGGGGTCTTCCAGTCTTGAAAAATAATGAGCACCTCTATAGGTTCCGGGTTTGGTGCTACCTCCGACTGAAAGCTCCAGTAGTGGCTTGTTTTCCTGTTTTGGACAAATAGGTACCTGAACGCTGCGCTAGCGCAGGACTCGGCTAGCGACTCTCTTGGGGCATACCCAACCTGGCAAAATTGTAGCCGAATAAGGTACCCGAACCTCGCATTAGCATAGGAGTCGGCTGGCGACCCTCATGGGGCATACTCTACCGAGCAGAGTTGCTGCCAAATAAGGTTCCCGAACCTCACATTAGCATAGGATTCGGCTGGCGACCCTCATGGGGTGTATCCTACCTAGCAAAATTGTGGCCAAATAAGGTACCAGAACCTCACATTAGCATAGGATTTGGCTGGCGACCCTCATGGGGCGTACCCTACCCAGCAGTGTGGTACCCAAGACCTGACTGGTGCCGGAGGTCTGTTATTAGCCCCTATGGGGTGTACCAAGGTAAAGGTGGCATTCATGTCCCAACTGGTGCAAGTACTCGGTCAGTAGTCCTCATGGAGTATTCTGAGTGATTCTTGAAGCGTCACACTCTAAGTGTATCATGGCAGACTGGTCTAGCCGCTGAGCATAGGAGATAGGCTCGTAGCCATAAGTTCCTGTTACACGTATCCGGAACTGGGCCCTGCATTATAAACATATCGGATGAGTAGCATCTGCTGAAGAAAACAATCACCCAAGAACATTTATGTATTTACAATATATGTAAATATGTATTCCTCCTTTTATTGATATTAATTCCCCTGAGTAGTTGACCCCTTACGTTTAAACACTTTGCCCGACTAGTCATAGCCCCCGAGCGTCGGGAGTCAACTGATGGCTCTTTCCCAGACACACATTTTGGGTGACTTGAGTTCGCTTTTCAGGGAGCAAAGCTTCACGGATCGGAATTTATGCTACTCGAGTACTTTTGCAATCATTAAGAGCAAAAACAGAAAATGCGTAGTATGCACACCAATTAGGTGTAAGTGGTTGCGGCATTGGCGAGGCCGTGTGAGGAATTGACAATCTCATCCCCCTAGATCTGATCCCGACTGGCACAAAGCCGTATCCGAGTCAAACCATAAGGAAGTGATTTGCCTCCTGGCCCATTTAGATAAGAATATCATATAAAGGAGAAAATATTTATCAGAAAGCGACTTAGCTATTTGGTATTGCACAAGTTGGGTTTGGGGATGCCATCCTTGCATTTGAGCTTTTGAGCCCCGAGCATGTCACTTGTCGTTCTGATAATCTTCGCTTCTAGGAGGGTGAGGATGGTTGCAATTGACAACCGCAATAAGGCCCTCAGATTTCTGCTTGTGGCTCCCAGACTTGGATAGGGCCACGTCGTCTGTCTCCCATCGCTCCTTCTATCGGGGCTTGTCGTCGAGTGCCTTGGCCACTACGTCGGCTGAATCAACATATTTATTGGCCATCTCGAAGAGAGCTTTGATGGAGTTGGGTGGCTTCCGAGTGAACTTGGCAATGAACGGCACGTCTTTCACTCCCTTGCGGAAGGCGGCGATGATAGCCTCATCCTTGATTTCGGGGATTGAATTTCTCTTTTCGGAAAAGTGCTTGATGATGTCCTAGAGAGACTCATTTTTTCTTTGATGACACTGGCATAGATCGTACTCGGATGCTAGCCTTTGGTATGTCCCTTGGAAATTGGCCACGAAGCACTCACGGAGTTCCCCCTAGGAGCCAATAGACCTCCTGGGAAGCCCCATCAACCACGTTCGTGCCGAATCAGCTAGGGTGACTAGGAGGTAATTCGCCATGGCCTTATGGTCACCTCCAGCTGCTCGGATCACCAAGGTATACACTGTAAGCCAGGATTCCGGGTTAGTCTTGCCGTCGTACTTCTGTATACCAGTTGGCTTGAAGCCAGATGGCCAATAAACTTGTTGTAGCTTGTGGGTGAACAACGGTACTCCTTCGTCTGAGTGGGGGCTTTGACTCTGACTGCGGGGATGAAACCGCTCGTGGTGGAGACCGAAGCGTTCGTGTTCATCTTCAAGTCGGCAACGTCATCTATCTCCCATCGCTCCTTCTGTCGGGGCCTGTCGTCGAGTGCCTCGGCCACTATGTCAGCTGAATCAACATATTTATTGGCCATCTCAAAGAGAGCTTTGATGGAGTTGGGTGGCTTCCGAGTGAACTTGGCATTGAACGGCACGTCTTTGACTCCCTTGCGAAAGGCGGCAATGACAGCCTCGTCCTTGATTTCGGGGATTGAATTTCTCTTTTCAGAAAAGTGCTTGATGATATCCCAGAGAGACTCATTTTTTCTCTGATGACACTGGCATAGATTGTACTCAGATGCTGGCCTTTGGTATGTCCCTTGGAAATTGGCCACGAAGCACTCACGGAGTTCCCCCCAGGAGCCAATAGACCGCCTGGGAAGCCCCGTCAACCACGTCCGTGCCGAGTCGGCTAGGGCGACTGGGAGGTAATTCTCCATGGCCTTATGGTCGCCTCTAGCTGCTCGGATCACCAAGGTATACACTGTAAGCCAGGATTCCGGGTTAGTCTTGCCGTCGTACTTCTGTATACCAGTCGGCTTGAAGCCAGATGGCCAATCAACTTGTTGTAGCTCGTGGGTGAATGCCGGTACTCCTTCGTCTGAGTGGGGGCTTTGACTCCGACTGCGGGAATGAAACTGCTCGTGGTGGAGACCGAAGCGTTCGTGTTCATCTTCAAGTCAGCGACGTTCATCTTCCTTGCATTCTCGGCGTTGAGCATTGATGTTGTGGCGGAGATCCCACCGTAGTCGTCCTCGTGCATCTAGGTTGTCGCGGCGGTTGTCATGATGGTGTCGCCGTTGGTCATTACTCGGATTGCCGAGTGACGTATGTCGTGACTTCGAGTGATGCTGACCAGAGCCAGTTGCTCGACGCCGTGCTGAAGCAGATGAAACCGCCATATCAGAGGCCATCTTGTTTGACGGTATGAGAGTGTCTCCAGATTGTTGTCGCTACTGGCATGCTGCAGTGGTGATCATTGCCTTGATCCTTGCGATGGTCGGGGTGGCCTGGTGGTTAGGCCCGAACTGCAAGGTGTCCAACAATGTGGCAGTGGCCACAACGTTCTGTTGTGGGGTCACGAAAACGTCATGGTTGCCTACTTGGGTTTGGAGGATCTCTTATTGAGCAATCCGTCCAGCCTTGCGCAAGTTGTCATTGTGAGCGTCGCACTAGGCTTGCAGGCGTTGTGCGTCCTCCTCCTGTTGGTCACGCAGTCGGTGAGCCTCCTGGTCATGTAGTTGGCGTGCATCTTGTGTTGGAGTTGATCCCTTTGACGCCATGAAGACCTCGCGTGGTGGAGAAAAGCTTCCCAAGCTACTGTCCGATTGGGAGTCGGATTCGGAGTAGTTTAATGGTGTGATGATGACCCAAACCTTCCTGGACTCGATCTCGAGCAGCTCTGGGCCTTATCCGAGTCGAATTCCAGAGGATTGAGTCTACCGCATCAGATTGGAATTGAAGATTGTTGCGGCGTTGTTGAGTCCGAGTGGGAAATTGACAATCTAGTCTCCCTTAGACCCAATCTCGATCGGCTTGGGGCCGAATCCGAGTCGAATATTAGGTAAGAGAATTGTCCTAGAACTCGTAGATCTTGGGTGTTACCGAAGCAGGATGTTGAAAATTGCTGCGGCATTGAGTAGGCCAACCGGCACTGAGTTGGCTTTGTCCCTGGCCGATCGGGCTGAAGCCGAGTCAAATAAGGCGAGATTGCTGAGATTTTCGGTGATGAAGTCAAGGCTCCCGAATCTGATGGCTTGTCCAGGAGAGAAGTTGATGCCGTTGACTCTTATGGTTGGATCCATCGGCTTGATGACGATGATCTCGACGAAGCCCCTACCTAGTGTGCCAACTATCAATGTTTTATTTTGGCAATAATTATATGGGCTATTCGTCGGACCTAAACTCGATGGATTCTAAAGGACACATGGATTTATACTGGTTCAGGCCCTCGAGGTGAGGTAATACCCTACTTCTAGTTGTGGTGTATTATTTTCGCGGTATGTGGAATCATCTCTGGCGAGATTGTCCTATGCCCCAAGGGACTCCCTACCCCTCCATATATATTGGAGGGATGAGGATTACAGGGTAGGAAACCCAGTCGGATACGACCAAGGGATTTCCTTATCAGTACATAGAGCAACCGGCTAGGATTATATCCCTTTTCTTATCATGCAAGGTAATATGAAACCGAGTCCTACTTTATCTCTGTTGATGTTTTATACCGGCAATATAATTATAAGGCTACTCGTTGGATCGAAACTTGGTGGATTGCAAAGGAACACGGGGAGATTTTATACTGGTTCAGGCCCTCGATGTGAGGTAATACACTACGTCCAGTTGTGGTGTATTCCTTTGAGGATGTGTGTTGTTCTGATGAACTCGTGCCCTCAGGGGGTGCCCTACCTCCCCTTATATACTGGGAGACAGGTGTACAAGGTATGAGTCCCTGTAGGATCGACTCATACTAAAATAGGCAATCAGAGGGGGGTGAATGATTGCGTAAGTCAAAAATAAAATTTAACACTTTCCCCTAATCACAAAACCTGAAAAACCGCATTTTCAGAATCTAGACAGAACACTGTTTCGTCACTAAACAGATTGTAGCCATAGATCCGTAACTCCGATCAACCTGGAATTTTCACAGAATAAACTAGACAAAAGTTTCAAACAAACCCAACTGGAATCGCGTCAATCGGACTTCTGGATCTTGAGATATTAACGAAACAATATTACTGAATAGAAGGTTGACAGAAATTAATTAAACCCTAATTAATTGATTAAATGAGATCCAAAAATAATTAACTAACCAAACTTTCCAGAACACTAGAAAAACACCCTAGCTAGATTTTAGATCAAAAAAACCAACCGAAATCTTAGAGAAAAACAAATCAATCTAAAATCCATTGCTAGGCATGCATAAAGATGAACGAGAAAAAAGAATTAATTACCGCACTAATCTTCCATAAACTTTACCTTTATTACCAAGATTGTGCTTACAAAATGTTTCTCCAAAACATCCAAAAGATTTCTCCACGGCAAATTTGCTCTCTAGAAAACCCTAAAAAAATCTCTCCAAAAATTAACAGGGAGTCACTATTTATAGAACCAAACCCTTTCGTGGGCCATCTGGACTATTGCCTTGCCTGGCCCGCGCTAGGCGTGCGCACCTCCATGTGTGCTACAGTACCCCATGTGCTACAGCACCGTGGTACTGTAGCACCATGTCACGTGCTCCTTTTCTTTTTCGATTTTTCCAGCGTTTATACACTGCCTTACGAAGCTCGTTCTGAATATCTTTCCACATAGTTTTCATCCACAGTGTATCACCTTGTGTCCCACCTTGTCACCCGACATCCTTGACCGTTCTGGACCTAAACTCCTCCCTGAGTTTATTCCCGATCCGCCGTTGACCAAGGTTGATCCCAAGTACCTACACACAAATAGACCAAACACATCGTTTTGGGGCACAGATATTCACAACCTGACCCACGTCAGTCGTACACACGCTTATCACACTTTCCAATGCCAAGTTCATAAATCACAAGATAAGCCAATTTTTCAGAACATGATTTTACAGTCCCAACCAGATTACAGCTAAGGGATCTCCTCTTAGAGATATAACCTACCCGACTAGGACTGTATATTCCTTATCGTACAAAGCAAAGTCTACCGGGTTCTATCATATCTCTAATTACAAGGCTTGGCCCATCCTCTATCCGAGTAGCCCATATGCTTGTGATGAGGTACTCGGGGCCCATGGCCTCCACAGTAGCCCCTAAGACCTTCATAGTTGAGTCACAGTTGATGCTGAGTGCTCATCCTCCACGGTGAAGATTGCCCGAGTGCATTGCTCCCAAGTACTCTTTGTCCGAGTGCTTCTTCTTTCCGAGTCCTGCTTCATGTCAGCTGACAGCGAGGCTATGAAGGGCTCCATGTAGATGTATAAATAGTGTACGCCGAATAGGCGCACCTATTAGGTGTAGCCCCCGACTTTGTGCTTAATTGTGAAACAATTAAACATTAAGTCAAAGATCTTTAACCTTGTAGTCTTTCCCGAGTAGTATACTACTGCTATATGAGACTCTTCGGTATCATGTCAACCGAAAATAATTTATAGTCTTTGCCGAGTAGTATGCCACTCGTATATGAGACTCTCTAGCTTCATGTCAGCTGGAAAAGGTATTTATAGTCTTTCCCGAGTGGCGTCCCACTTGGAAGTTAGACTCTTCAGCGTCATGTCGGTTGGTTAGACTCTTCAGCGTCATGTCGGCTGGAAAGAATATTTATAGTCTCTCCCGAGTAGTGCACTACTCGGAAGTTAGACTCCTCAGCGTCATGTCGGCTAGAAAGAGATTTGCTCATGGCAACTGTTGGCCAAGCATGTAGGCCGAATACTACTTTATGAAATATAATCCATTATGTGGTCAGGTGTACTTGAGAGATACCTGCGTCCCCAATTTTGATGAAGACCAGCTTGTGACCCTTATAAGGGTATATCTTCAATACCTGGTGGATAAGACAGATACCCAAACACATGTGTTCAGCAATTAGGCCTTCATGAAGCATACCTATTTATCTCATCGGTTCCTGTTTGTAGCACTAGCACTGTGATTTTAACACAGCTAGCGAGCAGCCCACAGAGAGCGTGCTACTGTAGAAACTCATATCTTGGTGGCCTAGTACCGACTGTGTAAGCCCAAGCCCACAAATCAGAAATGGCTCTATAAAAGGCAGGGAGAGAGAGAAAAGATTCCTTCATCTTCTCCAATCCACCAATCGTTTCGTCTTCCAATCTCTGCGCTGAAATTTCGCCTCCCACCTCGCTAGGGTTCGCCATTGCCAGCTCTTCCCCATTGAAACTCGAGCGATTCCGCTTCTCCTCGTCCATTCCAAACCTCCAGTGACTTTTCCCCCAAATTTCCTCGCCCTTAACCTTGCCGAGGGCTTCAGATTTCGTGGGGGCTTCGAATGAGGCGTGGCCAACTTCGGATTGCGGTCGGTCCAAGCTGGAGCACTTGGAGAGGTCACTACGGCTGCAAAGCCGCGATGTCATCCGTTGGCGCCCGGCAGAAGGTGAATCAGTTCTAGAGCCCCATGCCGATGAGACCGTTGTTTTTGCCTCCTTTTTCGACCAAGGTCTATTTCTTCCATCTTCTGACTTCCTCCACCGTCTCCTTGCCTTCTATGGATTGGAGTTGGTGAATCTGAATCCCAACTCAGTCTTACAAATTTCTATATTTGTAACTCTTTGCGAGTGTTTCTTGGGTGTGGAACCCCATTTAAATCTTTTTAGACGGACACATGTTCCACATCAAGCCCCAGCCCTCTAAAAGCAAGGTCTAGGTGATTGGGGGAGCCGGTATCTAGCTTAGGAGTGAAATGAAAAGGACATATCTTCATCACCCTCTGAAAACTTCCTTGAAAGGTTGGCATAAGGAGTGGTTCTATTATTCTGATCTGGAACCCTCTCTGCCTCCATTTACTAGATAGGCTGAAGAGCGCCGGTCTGACCGGTCCCTGGGTGGCTAGGTGTTTCCTGACTCGGCGCATCCATCTAGTCATTGAAGCTAAGAAGTCAATTCTGTTGGGATTACCGGGGGAGAGACGATCCCGACTGAGAATGCCGAGATCTGGCTGACCAGCACAAAGTAACCGAAGTGTTGTTCAGTTATTTCTCCACTGGGGTGGTTGAAACCGAAGATGCAGAGTGCTCTGTCGTGGCTTACAGCTGAGAACGGTCTCGTCCAGAGGTAACCCTTGCTGTTCATCTGTGATGAGTGCCTGTAAACTTGTATTCTTGATTGCTTCTGCGATATGTGATGTGTATTGTTGAACTGCTTGTAGACATGTAAGGAGTTTGATGACGACTTCTGAACTTTATTGGCCATGAAGTCGAAGAAGAAAAGGCCATTAAGCCCTTCTGTTGCCCAGCCTGACTCCAAGAGAGCGGGGAAGAGACCCTTTGAAGATCAGGGCAAGAAGAAGGTTATGAGGCCGAGAGCCGTAGCCAGGAGTCTGAAGATAAAAGACCCCGCTGGTACAGCCCCCAGGCCGTTGAGTCCTAGACCGAGACCAGCACAGTCGAGCTCAGCATCATCGAGCCCAATAAGAGTGCCGCCGAGTACAAGGCTAGTCAAGCACCGCCGGGCTCAGCAACATCAAGCCCAAGGACGGCACTACCGAGTATCCGAGCGCCCCAGCCAGCCACACCAGGAGCAGGACCAGCCGGGACAAAAACGCCACTACCAACTACCACGCCGTCTAGCCCGACAGCCAGCAATAGTCCACCACCGGCATCAAGAGCCCCCGAGGGCAGACTCAAATTCTCCAAGAGGTATGTGACTTTAAGTCTTCTAGAAGTCCTATTCAGCATTGTGGCATGTTGATATCTGACTCATCGTGCAGGAAGCGCGCCAACATCGATCTCAAGGAGACCACACCGGCTGCTCCTGTTGTAGAGTAGTCCCCAGTCGGACTAGCGCCTGCAGGCATTCTTGCTGAGCCAGCGATCGTCTCGGTCGTAGAAACCGAGGTCGTCTCGACTGCAGAGCCACCGACGCTAGCCGACCAAGGAGCTAATGTCGAAGCTGTTGCTGTAGCCCCTGAGCATGTCTCTGAAGCCCCAGCAGCTGCCGAGTTGGGGGCTAGGACCCCATCGCCGTGCATGTCGTCGTCATCGTTAGAGAGGCCGGACCTCCCCGCAAATTCCCGAGGACATTCCACTGGGTTGCCCCCGACGGGTGAAGAGTTACAAGCATGATGAAGTTGCGGCGGAGAAGGAGCACGAAGACTTGCTTCGCGCCGCAATCGCCGTGTCCCGGGGGGGTCTAGGTATGACTTTCGCCGCATTGGAGTCTTGGTAGTCTTCCTTGCATGAGTGTTCTGATACTCAACTCTGCTTTGCTCTGTTTTTGGCTCCGAGCAGAAGATCGTCGACCGCTCGGAGCAAATGAATGAGGTCCTGACCTGGCTTGCCCCCTAGCTCCAAGAATTGGACCAACTCCGGGCCTTAAAGGCCGAATTGGAACGGCACAGCCAGGAGAGGGAGTCTTGGCTGAGGAGAGCCGTTAGTCAGCTCAGGGATGAAAATTGGGACCAAGCCAAGAAGATTGAAAGTAAGTCTCCCGAATACGTCTTCCTGACTGAGCCCTTAGTATATTTCTCCAGCCGTGCTGTTTCTCGACTGCCCAGTTGTGTCTTGACTACAATGTTGAGTACTTGACTATTCTGATGTGCAGCCTTCGAAGCCGAGTTGAAGACCCGAACAGAAGGGGAAGCCAAGCTGAAGGAGGCCGAGAGGGCCAAGGCCGATCTTGAGAAAGACATGGCTGATTTGAAAAGGGCCAAGGCCTTGCTCGAGAAGGAGAAGGCTGACTTGAAGAAGGCCAACACCAAGCTCGAGAAGGAGAAGGCTAAACTAGAGAAAGCCAGAGCCAAATGGGAGGCCAACTATGAAAGTAAGTCTCCGCTCCGACAATGATCTTAACCAATCCATTAAGTACCCTGTCTGCAATTTTGCCTAACAAGTTTACTTGTCGATGAACCTAGGTAGCCGCTAGAGCCAATGCCCAAATCCAGTTTCAGGCTTTTGTAGAGGAGGCGAAAGTTGTCAAGGAGTCATGGGAGATCCTTGCCGAGTCTGTGAAAGGTCTCCTTGACATCATGGATCCTCACTACGTGGGAACCAGCTCCAACACGGTCTCCCAAGTGCAGCCGCGCCTTAACGAAGCTCCGAGTATCCTGAAGAGGTACTCGAACGAGCATGTTATTGTCGGCGTGGCCCAAACCCTAGCGATGACCAAGTCAATCTACCCGAGGGTAGACATTGAAGCCATCGGAGAGGGATTCACCAAGGAGACGACACTTGAGGAGGCGCTGGGGTTGATAGCCTAGGCGAGCCCGACTGCAGAGGTGATCACCCGAGACCTGGGTATGTAAGAATAATCCATCATGCAATCGGTGTATATAAACTTTTGTAAGGATATGTGTAAATATATGTGCAATGCCGCCAAGCTCTAAGTTCTTAGTTATCATTAGCTTTACCCGACTGTATAGTCTACACCGAGTTAGTCTATAGGAACTTAATAAAAATCGTTCACCGTAGAAAGCTGTACTCGGGCAAACATAACAAAGTCGTTGCAAAACTTCATAACTTAAGCAAAACAGGCTCATATATTATTGACAAAGCACATATAATACATGCAGCCCCCGGCTCACTACTCGGTTGAAACAAGCGGCGTAGTGAGTCAGAGAAAAACTGTACACATGGAAAGTATAAAACTCAGGTATAGAGAGGACATAGTTGTTCTATATTCCATGAGTTGCTGACGAGGGCACCATCTTCAGTCTTCAGTCGGTAGGCGCTTGGCCGTGTAACTTCTGTGATAATGAACGGCCCTTCCCATATTAGGGATAGTTTATGCCTGCCTTTGGTGGTTTGTACTTTCTCAAGACGAGATCCCCAACCAAAAAGGCGCGGCTATGGACATTGTGGCTGTCATAACGACGCAGGCCTTGAAGATACCTTGCTGACTGGATTATTGCGATGTCCCTTGCTTCTTCTAACTGATCTAGCTCAACCAATCGGGTATTGTTGGATGTGTCTTTTGAGTAAGCCTGAACTCGCGGAGAGCCGAACTATAACTCGGTAGGTAGCACTACCTCAGCACCATAGACTAGAAAGAAAGGGGATTGCCTGTTGCCCGACTAACCGTGGTTCTAAGAGACCAGAGAACGGATGGGAGTTCTTGTACCCACCGGCCCGCGTATGGTTGTAGAAGGTCGAATATCCTTGTCTTGATGCCTTGTAAGACCATTTCGTTGGCACGCTCAACCTGTCCATTGCTCCGCGGGTGTGCCACAGAAGTATAACAGATCTTGATGCCGAATTTGTCACAGAAATCTTGAAAGACGCCGCCCGTGAACTGAGTACCGTTGTTCGTTATGATGTGGTTAGGAACCCCGAATCGGTATAATATACTCATGATGAAGTCCTTTGCTCGTGCCGCTGTTATGGTAGCAATGGGTTTTGCCTCAATCCACTTTGTGAATTTATCCACTGCGACGAACAAGTGTGTGAACCCTCCTGGCGCTTTCTTGAAAGGCCCGACCATGTCAAGCCCCCATACTGCAAAGGGCCAAGAGATCGGGATTGTTTGGAGTTCCTGGGTTGGGAGATTTGTTTGTCTTGCATAGAACTAGCAACCCTCGCATGTGCGAACTATGTCTTTTGCATCTGTTACTGCTGTTGGCCAGAAAAATCCCTGCCGGTAAGCCTTTTCGACTAACGTCCTGGATGCAGCATGGTTGCCACATATGCCCGAGCGGATCAATTGCAGAATTTGCTTGCCTTCCTCAGTGGTGACGCAACGCATGAGAACACCGGATGCACTTCTTCGGTACAGGTCTTCTCCGACTATTAGGAAACTTTTACTTCGACGTTTCATTTGTTCGGCTTGACTACGATCTTCTGGGAGTTCATCGTCCAGGAGGAATTTGAGAACAGGAGTCCACCAATCTTGACATATGTTTAGTACTTCGTCTGTTGCCGGGGTAGGTTCGCCTCCCGACTACTCTGGCACTGGTTTCTTCTTGGCTGACGGTTCCATAAGTTGCTCGATGAAGATCCCTGTTGGGACCACTTCTCACTTGGATCCCATGTTTGCCAATTCATCTGTAGCATCACTGTATTGTTGTAGGACATGTGTTATCTCCAGCTCGTCGAACTTGTTTTCCAGCTTTCGGACCTCCTGACAGTATGCCACCATAGTATCGTCGAGACATGTCCAGTCTTTCATGACTTGGTTTACCACGAGTTGAGAGTCTCCTCACACAACCAGTCTACGGATGCCGAGTGATATAGCAATGCGGAGCCCGTGGATGAGTGCCTTGTACTCGGCGCTGTTGTGGGAAGCCAAGAAGTGGATCTGGAGGACATACTTGAGTTTTTCGCCTGTGGGGGACGTCAGTATGACGCTAGCCCCGGCGCCGCTGATCCTTAGAGAACCATCGAAGTACATTGTCCAGTACTCTAGCTTCGCTATTGATGTAGGCATCTGAACTTCTGTCCACTCGGCCATGAAGTCGGCTAGAGCTTGTGGTTTGATTGCTGTTCGGGGCTAAAAGGTGATGTCGAACGCCATCAAGTCGAGCGCCCATTTAGCGATTCGGCCAGTGGCCTCGCGGTTATACAGGACGTCCCCGAGTGGATACGATGTGACCACCGTGACTTGATGCGATTGGAAATAGTGCACCAGCTTTCGGACAGTAATAAGTAGGCCATAGAGCAGCTTCTGGACCTACGGATATCTCGTCTTGGAGTCAGCAAGGTCCTCGCTGACAAAGTAGACTGGCCATTGAATCTTCTATATGTGACCTGGTTCGGATCGCTCGACCACCAACACCGTGCTGACTACCTGAGTAGCTGCCGCCAGATATAGCATTAGTGGCTCTTGGGGCATGGGTGACGCCAACACGGGTAGCGATGTGAGAAATTTGTTGAAGTCTTCAAAGGCTTGCTGGGCGTCAGGAGTCCATTGGAAATTGTCTGCTCTCTTCAATAGCTTAAAAAAGGGCCTGCCCTGTTCGCCTAGTCGGGAAATAAATCGGCTGAGTGCCGCCATGGAGCCTGTCAGCTTCTGGACATCCTTCTGGCTAGTCGGGGGTGCCATGTTCATGATTGCATTGACTTTCTCCGGGTTGGTCTCGATGCCGCCATGCGAGACGATGAAGTCGAGTAGCTTGCCGGATGGCACACCGAAGGTGCACTTTTTCGGGTTCAACTTCATCTTGAATCTTCGAAGATTTTGGAAGGTTTCTTCCAGGTCAGCGATGAGGTCTTCTTTGGACTTTGTCTTGATCACCACGTCGTCGACGTAGGCCTCCACGTTGTGCCCGATCTGATTGTGTGACACCACTGAATTGCTCGTTGATATGTTACTCCAGCATTCTTCAACCCGAATGGCATAGTGATGTAGCAGTAGGCGCCAAACGGCGTGATGATGGCAACGGGGTGCTCGATCTTCCGTTAGGTAAGGATAACTCTCGATTTGGTGGAGAATTGACACTCACGATCCGGCTTCTGATCACCAAGACCTGAACCCTGCAATCGCAGCACCATGACTTCTCTTGTTATCAACCGTGTGCTGCCCGGTTGACCTCGCCACGAAGGCTAATCCCTGCATGCGAATCGAAGAACACAAGCAAGAACAAGGAAGATTGCAACTCAACTTGCAGATGAATGATTATACTCTCGAAGTTGGGGTCTCACAGGCTGATAAACGGCGAAACTGTTCACAGACAATTAATCTAAGCAAAACCCACTCTAAACGGTGGCGGCTACTGAATATATATGAGTTAGGATGTCCTAGGGTCTGGGTTTGCCCTATGAGGGGCGCACTCCTCATGGGTTTAGCCCACGACACAAATACAAAGCCCAAAGGCCCAAACTAACTCAGATAGGAAAAATAACACAACTTATTTTGATGATTCTGGATAGCTCAGGAGGAATTTTGGCATGAAACCAAAACCATATGAAAGTAAACTTCGTAAGCTTTTCAACAAGTACTTGTAGGCCCTGTAACTCCTTCTAGATCAAAAGTTATGGCTGTTTGAAGTTGACGCCGTCTCCCAGCCCGAAACTGAACCGGTCTCGGAAATAGGAGTTTACTTGCACTTGTTGTCTCCACTTTAATATTTGGTTTCTTGAGCTATTATCCATGGTCTTCTCCCAAGTTTCTAATAACAATAAAATCATCACAAGAATTAAATAGTATGTCATTCGTAGAAATATTTCCATATAAGCTTAGGAACGCATTCACCTGGCGATTAAGTTGATGAGCACGTGCGCGAGTAATTGGTCCTTGGATCTGTGGTGCATCTTGTTTCAACATGAGGAGGTTGTAAGTGTGTATCTAAAGAAGTGATGTCCTCATCATCCTCCCCCTCTTGATTTGGAGTCGTCCTCGACTCAAGGTCATCTTTTTCTTCACCCAAGTAAGGCTTCAAATCAGCAACATTGAAAACATCACTCACAACATAATCTGCAGGCAAATGAATCTTGTATGCATTATCATTTATCTTCGCAAGAGCTTTAAAAGGACCAGCAGCTCGAGACATTAATTTTGACTTGCATAAAGTAGGAAACCTATCCTTTCTTAAGTGTAACGAAACAAGATCACCGAGTTCAAAAATAAGCTCCTTTCTACCTTCACTACCAGCAAGTTTATACCTTGCATTCATACGCTCAATATTATTCTTAGTGGTCTGATGTAACTTAAGCACAAATTCAGCCCGTGTCTTAGCATCAAAATTCACTTTTTCTGAAAATGGTAAAGGCAATAAATCAATTGGAGCACGAGGGTTAAAGCCATATACCACCTGGAATGGGCTCATCTTTGTGGTGGAGTGCAACGAACGGTTTTAGGAAAACTCCACATGTGAAAGACATTCTTCTCACACTTTCAAATTATTCTTCACAACAGCCCGCAATATCATTGACAAGGTACGATTCACCACCTCCGTTTGTCCATAGGTTTGGGGGTGGCAAGTTGTAGAAAATAGTAACTTCATCCCCAATTTCCTCCACAACATCATCTAAAAATGACTCAAGAACTTGGTATCTCGATCTAAAACAATTGTATTGGGCACACCATGTAGACGAATGACATCCCTGAAAAACAAATCAGCAACTTTTGTAGCATTGTTGCTCTTATGACAAGGAATAAAATGTGCCATTTTGGAAAATCTATTAACAACAACAAATACACTATCCCTCCTCTTTGTCTTAGGCAATCCTAAAACAAAATCCATAGAAATGTCTTCCCAAGGAGCACTAGGGATGGGGAGAGGCATATAAAGACCATGTGGATTAAGACGGGACTTAGCTTTATTACAAGTGCTGCATCATGCAACGTATCGTTCAACGTCACGCCGTATTTTCGGCCAAAAGAAATGAGTGGCCAGCACATCCTCCATCTTCTTCACTCCAAAATGTCCCATCAATCCACCTCCATGTGCTTCCTGCAAAAACAAAAGACGAACAGAACTTGCAGGAACAAATAATTTGTTAGCTCGATACAATAATCCTTCATTCAACACATATTTATTCCAAGTTCTCCCCTCTCGACAATGATCATAAGCTTCTTTAAAGTCCAAATCAGTAGCATATAATTCTTTTATTGTCTCCAATCCAAAAATTTTATGATCAAGTTGAGATAACATAGTATAGCGCCTAGATAAAGCATCAGCAATCACATTGTCTTTGCCTTTCTTATGCTTAATGATATATGGAAACGACTCAATAAATTCTACCCATTTAGCATGCCGTTTATTCAATTTAGCTTGACTTTGAATATGTTTCAAAGACTCATGATCAGAATGTATGATAAATTCCTTTGGCCATAGATAATGTTGCCAAGTCTCTAATGTTCGAACCAAAGCATACAATTCTTTATCATAGGTTGAATAGTTCAAACTAGGTCTTAACAACTTCTCACTAAAATATGCAACTGGCTTACCTTCTTGAATAAGCACACCTCCAATCCCAATCCCACTTGCATCACATTCAAGCTCAAAAACCTTACCAAAGTCAGGAAGTTGGAGTAGCGGTGCATGAGTTAACTTCTCTTTAAGAAAATTGAAGGCGTCTTCATGTGCTTGTCCCCATCGAAAAGGAACGCCTTTCTTTGTGAACTCGTTCATGGGTGTGGCAATGGTGCTGAAATCTCTCACAAAGCGGCGGTAGAATCCAGGTAGCCTAAGAAAGCTTCGCACCTGTGTAACCGATGTAGGAGTCGGCCAACTCTTGATTGCTTCTATCTTAGTCTTATCAACTTCAATTCCCTGTGGAGTCACAACATAACTAAGAAAAGAAACTCACTCCGTGCAAAAAGTGCACTTCGCGAGGTTACCGAACAAACGTGCATCTCTCAAAGCATTAAAAATAGCACGTAAATGTTCCTTATGTTCATCTAAAGACTTGCTGTAAATAAGTATATCATCAAAGTAAACCACCACAAATCTACCAATAAAAGTACGTAAAACTTCATTCATGAGTCGCATAAAAGTACTAGGAGCATTAGTCAAACCAAAAGGCATTACTAACCACTCATACAAACCAAATTTAGTTTTAAATGCGGTCTTCCATTCATCACCCAATTTCATTCTAATTTGGTGGTATCCACTACGCAAGTCTACTTTAGAGAACACAACAGAGCCACTTAATTCATCAACCATATCATCTAACCTAGGAATAGGATGACGATATGTAATAGTTATGTTGTTAATGGCTCTACAATCCACACACATGCGCCATGACCCATCTTTCTTAGGCACCAAAATAACAGGAACAGCCCAAGGACTAAGACTCTCACGTACATACCCTTTTTCAAGCATGTCTTACACTTGACGCTGAATTTCCTTAGTCTCTTCGAGGTTGGTCCTGTACAGCGCACGGTTTGGCAACGCAGCTCCCGGGATCAAATCAATTTGATGCTCAATTCCTCTCATAGGTGGCAGCTCCAGGGGTATCTCACCTGGAAATACATCAGCAAACTCTTGCAAAAGGTTAGTAATAGCACGTGGCAAAGAAGGAGACAAGTCCTCAAGTGTAAAGAAAGTTTCCTTGCAAACCAAAGCATAGGAAATAGATTCATTAACATTTAACTCAGAAATCTCAGATTTAGTAGCTAACATGGCAGCTCCTTTCAACTTAAGTGTGTCTCTCCTAGCAGGTGGCTCTTTTTTCTCCTTTTTTGGTGGAAACACATCTCTTTAGCTACTTGCTGATTTTCAGACTTAGATTTATTTTCAGCACGCGCTATATCGTCCTTCAAAATTTCAGCAGGGGTCATTGGTAGCAACTCAATCTTTTTGCCATTATGTGTGAAAGTGTATGTGTTAGTTCTACCACGGTGCAGCACATCTCTATCATATTCCCAAGGTCTACCCAAAAGCAAAGAACATGCTTGCATAGGCATGACATCAAAATTTGCACTATCATGGTACTTTCCAACAGAAAATTGCACTCTCACAACTTTACTTATCTTCAACTTACCACAAGAGTTGAACCATTGGATGTAGTATGGCCGTGGTTGTGGTTGTGTAGGCAAACCTAGCTTGTCAACCAAATCTGAACTAGAAAGGTTGCTACAACTGCCGCTATCAATGACAACACGGCATGCTCTATTGTGAACCACGAACCTTGATTGGAACAAATTGTGGTGCTGATTTTGCTCCGCCTTCTCCATTTGAGCACTTAGCACCCATTGTGCTACAATGCTCCGGTACTTGCTTGTATCTTCCACACCTATGTGCTCCACATCCTCATCGCTCTCGTCTTCATCACCTGCATTGTTAGTGCCATGTGCATCATCAACATCACTAGCACTAGTGTACTCACCATCATCTGTAGCAATGAGAACTCTCTGATTTGGGCAATCACGTTGCACATGGCCCATCCCTTTGCACTTGAAGCATTGGATATCCCTCGTTCGTCCCGTGGAAGCAACCGATGATGCGCTTTTTGCGGGTGCCTGTACGCGAACAGATTTACTCACCTCGGTAGCTCATGAAGATGGCGCTGCTAGTGCCCTATTGGTGGAAGGCGTAGAACTCCGAATAGGGACACTTTTGCCTTGCCCAATGGAAGGCCTCGATGTAGATGTGCTTCCCCAATTGTGCAAATTCCTGCCTTCCCTGCAATTCCTGTTCATCTAATATAGCTAGATGGAACAATCGGTTAAGAGAATTGTATTCTTTATATTGAATAATGTCCTAAATTTCATGTCTCAACCCCCTATAAAATCGAGCCATCTTAGCCTCCTCATCCTCCTCTACCTCACAACGCAACATTCCTATTTGTAGCTCCTGAAAGTAATCTTCTACAGATTTTTCTCCTTGGTCTAAGCGTTGCAACTTATTTCTCAAATCATGTTTGAAGGATGGAGGAATAAATCTACTCCGCATAGCTCGCTTCAACCTTTCCCATGTGTTAGGTTCTAAGCCAGTTTTAACTAGTTCATTCCACCAGATAATAGCAAAGTCCTTGAACTCACTAGTTGCTTGCCTAACCCTATGAATTTTAGGAACTAAATGGGAATTAAATTTCTGCTCTATGGTCATCTTCCAATCCAAATAAGCTTCAGGGTCATATTTTCCAGAAAATGAAGGCAAGGTAAATTTAATTTTAGCAAAGGGATCATCGTTACCTCGCCCTTGGTGGCAGTTACCTCCCATACCTTGCCGGTTGAATCATAGCCGTTGTCATAGGCGCTCGTCACGACGTTCAGTGCGTGCATCACTATTGTCGGCTTCCTCCTCTTCATTACCTCCGTCATCGTCAACAAGTGGTGGTGGGTGACGGTTTACTGCCAACTGCTCGATGCTGTTAGTGAGGATGGCAATGCTCCCCACCATAGCCTGGAGGTCTTCCCGCATAGCATTCAAGGCAACTACATTTTCCTCAATCTTCTGATCCAGCTTAACGATCTCCTCTTTTGAAGCACAATCAGTGAAATCATTCACCTCACCTGCCATGGTTAGTAGAAAATAGGAAACAAATAGCACAAAAGTGTTATCCCTATCAACTACTACTATGCAAGGATAGTGGACACTCGCAAATGGAAGCACCTTACCAAGCTCTTACAAGGTTCTGAGACTAGCGAGCAAAGGATGGTACAACCGGTGGCTGGTTGTGATACCTTGAGGGTGTGATCTAGCGATTACAAGGGTCGAGACCGTGCTGACCAGAAGTATATATGTGGAGCTTGGGAGGCCAAAATATGTTAGTAGCACACAATTCAATAACAGATAGTAATGCTGAATAAATATCCAAAGCACTTGTCCTAGTTGCTGGCCTAAACGCGTTTGAAACCAGATGTGATAAAACAAGGGAGACAAGCAAGTATGAAAGGCAGCAGCAAGGAAATAAGGACAAGGCAAAACACAGCACAAAACAACACAGCTGGCTCCCTGGTGTGTCCTATGTGCTCCTCTTCTTTTCTTTTTTTTTCTTTCACACCCTTTTTTTTTATTTTGCTTTTATTTTTTTGATATTTTTTCTCAACTAGGAGCATAGGAACAACAACCTCAGGAGGTGACAGCTCAGTCTGATATAAGATGTAGCCAATAGAAATACACGAGCGTGCTTTAAAAAGCATGCTAGAACTTTGAAGTGAAGATACCCAATTTTCCGGCTTGAATTTTGCAAAACTAATTTTGGCAAACCCGATGAATTTTCCGGCCAGGAGGGTTCACACACTTGTTCGTCGCAGTGGATAAATTTTTCGTAGATGTCCGTAGTCTACTTATTTGCCTGATTCCGAGTCCGTATGCGAAAATTATGGCTGTTTCAAGAAGGGTCCTCCGTATTAGTGTTTTGGTGGAGGCTGATTCGGAATCAGGTAGTGAAACCAGGGATGATATGGTGGCGGTGGCTGCTGGGGAGGTGGATGGAATCACCAAGACCCAAACCCTGCAATCATAGCACCACGACTCCTCTCGTTATCAACCGTGCGCTGCCCGGTTGACCTCGCCACGAAGGCTAATCCCTGCATGCGAATCGAAGAACACAAGCAAGAACAAGGAAGATTGCAACTCAACTTACAGATGAATGATTATACTCTCGAAGTTGGGGTCTCACAAGCCGATAAATGGCGAAACTGTTCACAGACAGATTAATCTAAGCAAAACCCACTCTAAACGGTGGTGGCTACTGAATATATATGAGTTAGGACATCCTAGGGTCGGGGTTTTCCCTGTGAGGGGCGCACTCCTCATGGGTTTAGCCCATGACACAAATACAAAGCCCAAAGGCCCAAACTAACTCGGATAGGAAAAATAATGCAAATTGTTTTGATGATTCTGGACAACTCAGGAGGAATTTTGGCATGAAACCAAAACTATCTGAAAGTAGACTTCATAAGCTTTCCAACAAGTACTTGTACGCTCTGTAACTCCTTCTAGATCAAAAGTTATGGCCGTTTGAAGTTGACGCTGCCTCCCAGCCCGAAACTGAACCGGTCTCGAAAATAGGAGTTTACTTGCACTTGTTGTCTCCACTTTAATATTTGGTTTCTTGAGCTATTGTCCATGGTCTTCTCCCAAGTTCCTAATAACAATAAAATCATCACAAGAATTAAATAGTATGCCATTCGTAGAAATATTTCCATGTAAGCTTAGAAACGCATTCACCCGGCGATTAAGTTGACGGGCAAGTGCGCGAGTAATTGGTCCTTGGATCTATGGCGCATCTTGTTCACATGAGGAGGTTGTAAGTGTGTATCTAAAGAAATGTGATATCCTCATCTCAGCGTGATGAAAGACGTCTTGAGGCAGTCCTCCTCCTTCAGGCTGATTTGGTGGTATCCCGGGTAACAGTTGAGAAAGCTGAGAAGTTCACATCCCGCAGTTGAATCCACCACCTGATCTATTCTGGGTAGACCAAATGGATCCTTGGGGCATGCCTTATTTAGATCGGTGTAGTCGACGCACATGCGCCATTTACCTTTTTCTTCCGGACCAGAACTGGGTTTGCCAACCAGTCCGGGTGGTAGACCTCTTTGATGAACCCGGCTGCGAGGAGCTTGGTGATCTCCTCCCGAATAGCATCTTTCCAGTCTTGTGCGAAGCGCCGTAGCCATTGCTTGACTGGCTTGGTGTCTGTCTTGACATTAAGGGCATGCTCGATCACCTCCCTTGGTACGCTCGGCATGTCGGACGGTTTCCATGCGAAGATGTCTTTGTTGGCTTGAAGGAAGGTGATGAGCACGTCTTCCTATTTGGGGTTGAGTCCGGTCCCAACTAGAGCAGTCTTGGAGGGGTCGGAAGGGTCCAGGGGGATCTTCTTTGTGTCAGAGTCCGCTGAAATTCCCGACTTTGCTGCTTTTTTCGCTGGAACTTGGTCTTCCTCGACTTCAGTTGTGACGGCTTGCCGAATGCTGTTGCATCCGACTACTGTCTCTTGTGATTGAGCCAACTTGCAGCTCTCCTTGTTGTAGGTGAAGGCTTGCTTGACGTCGCTGCGAAAGGAGAGGACTCTGGCTGGCCCGGGCATCTTGAGCACCATGTATGTATAGTGTGGTATCGCCATGAATTTGGAGAGCACCGGTCATCCGAGTATCGTGTGGTACGCAGTCTCGAAGTAGACGACCTCGAAGCAGATGTTTTCAATGCGGAAGTTATCCCGCGTGCCGAAGGTGACCAGCAAGGTTATCTGCCCGAGGGGCGTTGAAGACAGGCTAGGAATTATCTCGTGGAAGGGCGCCGTACTCGGCTGCAATTCTGAACGAGGAATCTTTATCTCATCCAGAGTCTTGGCGAACAGAATGTTGAGCGCGCTGCCTCCATCTATGAGGACCTTCTTCAGCCTGATATTTTAGAAGACCGGGTCCAGGACGAGTGGGTAGCATCTCGGGTGTGAAACTAGATCTGGATGATCCGCGCGTTGAATGTGAAAATCAGCATCTCTGACCAGTACAAGTACTGGGGGCGTCTGCTATAGAGACCACGTTGACATTGCGTGCTGTTAGCTTCTGCTTCTGCTTGGACTTGTACGCAGACAGCCCTCCGAAGATGTGGTTGAGCTCGGCCTGGGGATCTTGAAAATCATCAGCCGGGCCCGAGTCTGACGATGAAGCCTACTCAGAAGCAAACTTCTTAAGCATGAAGCAGTCCTTGGCTGCATGCTTGCCCTTGGGGTGGAAGGGGCAAGGCCCGTTCATAACTTTCTGGTAGTCATTGTTCCTTGGGGGCCACGACTGGGTTCACTCCATGTTGGCCACCTCATTGTCCGACTTCTGCTTGTGGCTGTCGGACTTGTTTTGTGATGGCTCGTTGTCGGCTTTAGCCTTCTGGTCCTTCTGCCGGGGCTCTTTCTTCTCGTGGAGGGCCTCTGCGACCGCTTTGGCTAAGTCGGCATATTTATTTGCCATATCGAAGAGAGCCCGGACAGAGGCTAGTGGCTTCTGAGTGAACTTTGTGATGAACAGGGCGTCCTTGACTCCCTTGCGGAAGGCGGTGATGATGACCTCGTCCTTAATCATAGGAATAGAATTGCGTTTCTCGGAGAACCTCTTGATGAACTCACGGAGGGACTCGTTCTTCCTCTGTGCACTGGTAGAGATCGTGCTCGAAGATGGTCTCTCGTAAGTCCCTTGGAAGTTGGCTATGAAGCGTTCCCAAAGTTCCCCCCAGGAGCTGATTGATCGCCTTGGGAGCCCTCTTAGCCATGTCCTTGCTGAGTCGGCCAGGGCAACCGGGAGGTAGTTAGCCATGGCTTTGTGGTCACCTCCGGCAGCTCGAATCGCCAGGGTATAGACGGTGAGCCAGGACTCGGGGTTAGTTTTGCCGTCGTATTTCTCAATTCCCGTAGGCTTGAATCCGATGGCCAGTCGACGTTTGTTGTTCCTGGGTGAAAGCGGTACGCCTTCATCTTCGTGAGGGCTCCGGCTCCTGTCATGACGGTTAAACCACTCGTGGTGGAAACCGAAACGCTCATGCTCGTCCTCCAGTCGGCAGCACTCGTGCTCTTCGCGTTTGCGGCGCCAAGCGTTGATGTTGTGGCGGAGGTCGCGTTGTAGATGTCCTCGGAGATCTTGATTGTCGCGGCGATCGTACTGGGGACGCCTCCGGTTGTTGTTAGGGTGGCCGAGAGATGTCTGCCATGACTCTGCATGCAGCTGACCTGAGCCAGGCCCCTGGCGTCGTGTTGATATAGACGAGCCTGCTGCCGGAGAACCCGACTGGTTGGTCGGTATAAGTGTGTCGCCTGACTACTGGTGCTGCTGACAGGCAACAGTTGTAATCATCGCCTTGATCTTGGCGATAGTTGGGGTGACCTGGTGATCCGGCCTGAGCTGGAGTGTGTCCAGTAGGGTTGCAGCGGCCACAACATTCTGTGGTGGCATGACGAAGATGTCGTGGTCACTGACTTTGGTCTGGAGGATTTGTTGCTGAGCGGTTCGCCCAGCCTTGCGTAGCTCGTTGTTGCGAGCCTCGTGATCAGCCTCCTCCTGTTGCCGTAGTCGGCATGCCTCCTCTTGTTGCTCCTCTTGTAGTCGGCGTGCCTCCTCTTGTTGCTCCTCTTGTGGAGGGGTTGAAGCCATGAAGATCTCTCGTGGCAAAAGGAAACTCGCCAGACTAGTGTCCGAACTAGCGTTCGAACCGCTATCCAACTTGGAGTCGGAATTCGGGTAGTTGATCGGAGTAAGAACAACTCCGACCTCCCTAGATCCAATCTGGAACGGCTCTGGGCCGTGTCCAAACTGAATCGCAGGGGATCGGGTCTGCCGCGTGAGATGTAAATCCGTGGCGTCGCCGAGTCTACACGGGAGGTTGACGATCTCTCCCCTTCTAGCCGACGCCCGGCTGGCTCAAGGCCAAGCGCGAGTTGGACGCTGAAGGAGAGAGTTGTCCCGAGACTCGGACAGATGGTAGATTGCCGCAGCACGTTGACGAGGGTGGCTGCAGCGTCTTGTGGGCTGACTGGCGCGGAGTTGGCTGGTTCCTTAATTCTCGCGGTTGGATTGGATTTGCATCGGCCAAGGTGAGGTTACCGATCTGGTCGGCAACGAAGTCGAGGCTTCCAAAAGAGATTGTATCTCTGGGAGAGAATTTGTCGCCGTCGACTCCTATTGTTGGATCCATCGAGCTTGTGGATGTAGATCTCGCCGAAGCCCCTACCTGGTGCACCAACTGTCAATGTTTTACACCGGCAATATAATTATAGGGCTACTCGTCAGATCGAAACTCGGTGGATTGCAAAGGAACACGGGGAGATTTTAAACTGGTTCAGGCCCTCGATATGAGGTAATACCCTACGTCCAATTGTGGTGTATTCCTTTGAGGATGTGTGTTGTTCTGATAAACTCGTGCCCTCAGGGGGCGTCCTGCCTCCCCTTATATACTGGGGGATAGAGGTACAAGGTAGGAGTCCCAGCCGGATTACAGCCAAGGGATCTCCTTTTAGAGATATAACCTACCTGACTAGGACTATATATTCCTTATCGTATAAGACAAAGTCTGCCGGGTTCTATCATATCTCTAATTACAATGCTAGGCCCATCCTCTATCCGAGTGGCCTATATGCTTGTGATGAGGTACCCGGGGCCATGGCCTCCAAATTCGATGTAGGGACGGAAAACTACCCTCTATCCGAGTGGCCGTAATTGCCCTTCTCTCGGTCCATGGACCTAGCCCATTGTGAGCCATGACAATGACAGTGGCCCACTCCTGTACTCTATTTGAAACAATTCTTTTAAATAAATTCAGAGGAATATTCTAGAGAATATTCCTTTTCCGTCCAAACTTTCGAAGGCCATAAATTTTCCGTCCAAACTCCGATTCGACCCGTTCTTCTTCCTAAATTCATCTAAAATCATGATCTACATGTTTGTGCACTTTTATGTACTATTTATTTGGAGTTTCTTAGGGTTTTACTCGTTTTGCATGTAGTCGAGTCATTTTCTGCCGTTTCAAAGGATCGCGAAGTACGAGGAAGAGTTCCGGAAGACCTATTGAAGACTTCTTTATTGCAAAGCGAGTCACACAACAATCCCCTTAAGCATGTTGATCCCAGTTGTGAAAACTTATTTTATTTTAACATTATTGCATGCAAAGTTTTATAATGTCATTATTACGGGTAATTATTATTATTCCAATATTCCTTGATTATGGCCATTTTTCTATTGAAACCTTTACCTTGATACCATGGGTAATTAATATTGACAACTAGATGTCTAATTAATGATCTAGCTAGAATGATTAGGTTTTGCTTAGCCTTGCTTAGAAACATTAGTGTCATTTTATGTAGGGAAAACTATTGATTCACCAATGATTAATTAATGTTTAATGGCTATCTTTTCACGACGGTTGGTCGTGGTTGGTTAATTAAACTTGCCAACTAAAACTTGACTAATGGTGGGTTGTGAGCACATGGAATGATGATTTTGCTAATAGTGCTCATGACAATGAAGGACCAGTTCGTGAGCTACTTGTTGTGAAGCAATACCCATACTAACCACAAGCTAGAATGGGTAATGGCTTGACTGGACATGTGGCGAGTTCAACAGGAGGCACCACGGTGTGTTGTGGTAGTCGTCAATAAGTCCACGATGACAGTTGTCAATAAGTCCATGTTTTTGGGCGTTGGGCCGTCTCCCTGCCTAAGAACTAGATCAACCCTACTGGAGACAGGTGGTTCAGCGGGTGATTGTTCTGTTGGGTGATTGCATGAAAGGTCTTGTCACGGTTTTCTCCTTTGCAGTACCATGGTGGTATTGTGGAGCATGGTGGAACCGTGTCTTGTGGGTAAATTGGTACACCTCTGGCCAGAGTAAAACTGTTCGAATAGTCGTGCCGGCGGTTATGGGTGGGCCTAGCAATGTTTTTCGTGATTAGTCTGTGGAGGCCATGGGCCCCGGGTACCTCATGACAAGCATATGGGCCACTCGAATAGAGGATGGGCCTAGCCTTGTAATTAGAGATATGATAGGACTTGGCAGACTTAGCCTTGTACGACTGGGAAAATACAGTCCTAGTCGGGCACGTTATATCTCTAAAAGGAGATCCCTTGGTTGTAGTCCGACTAGGACTCCTACCTTGTAACCCAGTCCCCCAGTATATAAGGGGAGGCAAGGCGCCCCCTGAGGGCAAGTTCATCAGAACCACCATACATCCTCAAAGGAAATACACCAACTGGACGTAAGGTATTACCTCACATCGAGGGCCTGAACCAGTATAAACTCCTCGTGTTCCTTTGTAGTCTGCCGAGTTTCGATCTGACGAGTAGCCCCATATTCATATTGTCGGTATAAAACATCGACAGTTGGCACGCCAGGTAGGGGCTTCAGTGAGATCAACCTCAACAAACTTGATGGATTCGACAACTGGAGTCGACGGCAGTAGATTCTCCCCTGGAGACACCATCACGTTTGGAAACCTCAACTTCGTCGCCGATAAGTTCGGCAACCTCACCTTGGCCGACTCAGACTTGATCCGAATTGCCAGGGAACCAGCCGACTCCACGCTAGTCGGCCCACTCGGCGCTGCAGCAACCCTCGATGACTTGCTGCGGCGATCTTCCACTTGCCTCGGTCTCGAGACAACTCTCTCCTTCGACGTTTGACTCAGACTTGGCCTTGAGCAGGCCGGGGTCGGGCTAGGAAGGGGAGAGATCGTCAATCTCCCGTGCAGACTCGACAATGCCACGGATATCCACAATCTACATCCCACGTGGTAGACCCGATCCCTACGTTCAATTCGGACACGGCCCAGAGCCTTTCGAGATTGGATCTAGGGAGGTTGGAGTCGTCATCACCTCCATCGACTACTTCGATTCCGACTCCAGGTTGAACAGAAGTTCGAACAGCAGTTCGAGCAGCAGTCTGGCAAGCCTTCTATTGCCCCACGAAAATCTTCATGGCGTCCCAAGATTGACACTCCCTCTCAAGAGGCACACTGACTACGCGAGCAGCAAGAAGAGGAGGCCCGCCGATTGCGACAACAACAAGAGGCCGAACGCGACACTCGCAACAGCAAGCTACGTAGGCTGGGCGAAACCGCCCAGCAACAAATCCTCTAGACACGAGTCGGGACCACAATGTCTTTGTCACGCCTCAGCAGAACGTCGTGGCTGCCGCGACCCTATTGGACACGCTCTAGTTTGGGCCTGATCATCAGGCCACCCTGACTATTGCAAGAATTAAAGCCATGATTACCGCTGCTGCATGTCAGCAGCATGAGTAGTCGAGCAACACCCTCATACTGACCCACCGGTCAGGTTCTCCAACAGCGGTCTTGTCCACGTCAGCACGACGCCGGGCGGCTGGCTCTAGTCAGCCACACGCGGAGTCACGCCTGATGTCTCTCGGCAACCCCAACAACAACAATCGGCGGCGTCCACAGAATGACCGCCGCGACAACCAAGATCTCCGAAGCCATTTGCAATGCGATCTCCGCCAAGACATAAACGCTCGGTGCCGCAAATGCGAAGAGGACGAGCGCCGCCGACTGGAGGACGAGAATGAGCACGTCGGCATCCACCATGAGCAGTTCCATCGCCATAATCGGAGCCAAAGCCCTCTTGCAGATGAAGGCGTCCCAGCCTTCACCAAGGAGATACAACAAGTCGACTGGCCATCGGGCTTCAAGCCTACAGGAATAGAAAAATACAACATCAAGACCAATCCCAAGTCCTGGCTCATGGTCTACACTCTGGCAATCTGAGCAGCCGGAGGCAATCACAAGGCCATGGCTAACTACCTCCCGGTCGCCCTAGCCGACTCGGCGAGGACATGGCTGACAGGGCTCCCAAAGCGGTCAATCGGCTCCTAGGGAGAACTCCGGGAACGCTTCATCAGCAACTTCCAGGGGACTTACGAGAGGCCGTCTTTCGAGCACGATCTTTATCAGCTACACTAGAGGAAGAACGAGTCACTTCGTGAGTTCATCAAAAGGTTCTCCGAGAAGTGCAACTCGAACCCAATGATCAAGGACGAGGTCATCATCGCCGCCTTCAGCAAGGGAGTCAAAGACACCCTGTTCATCACCAAATTCACTCGGAAACCTCCTGCCTCTGTTAGGGCTCTCTTCGACATGGCAAACAAGTATGCCGACTTGGCCGAAGCGGTCGCCCAGGCACTTGACGACAAGAAAGAGTCCCAGCAGAAGGACCAAAAAGCCAACGACGGGCTAGCATAGAACAAATCCGGCACCCGCAAGCAGAAGTTGGACAACGTGGTGTCCAACGTGGAGCGTACTCGGTCACGGCCCCTAAGGAACAACAAATACCAAAAAGTGATGAACGGGCCCTGCCCCTTTCATCTCAAGGGCAAGCACTTGGCCAAGGACTGCTTCATGCTCAAGAAGTTTACTTCCGAGCAGGCTTCAACATCTAGCACTGACAAGGACAAAGACAAGCCAGATTCGAGCCCAGCCGGTGATTATCAAGATCCCCAGGCTGAGCTCAACCATATCTTCGGAGGGCCGTTTGGATACGAGTCCAAGCAGAAGCAGAAGCTAACAGCACGTGACGTCAACGCAGTCTCTACAGCAAACGCCCCCCAATATTTGCATTGGTCAGAGATGCCCATCACATTTGACCACGCAGATCACCCCGTTCGGGTTACACACCCAGGACGCTATCCACTCGTCTTGGACCCGGTCGTCAAGAGCATGAAGTTGAAGAAGGTTCTCATAGATGGAGGCAGCGCGCTCAATATTCTGTTCGCCAAGACCCTGGATGAGATGAAGATTCCTCGTTCAAAGCTGCGGCTGAGTACGGCGCCCTTCCACGGGGTAATCCCCGGCCTATCTTCAACACCTCTCGAGCAGATAACTTTGCCGGTCACCTTCGGCATGTGGGGTAACTTCGGCACAGAAAACATCTGCTTCGAGGTCGCTGACTTCGAGACTACGTACCACGCGATACTCGGACGGCCAGCGCTAGCCAAATTCATGGTGGTGCCACACTATACCTACATGATGCTCAAGAAGCCTGGGTCAGCCGGAGTTCTTTCCCTTCGCAGCGATGTCAAGTAAGCCTTCACCTGCGGCAAAGAGAGCTGCAAGTTGGGTCAATCCCAAGAAGCTGCAGTCGGACGCAACAGCATTTGGCAAGCTGCTACAACCGAAGTCGAGGACGATCAAGTTCTGGCAAAAAAGCAGCGAAGTCAGGAATTTTGGCGGACTCTAACATGAAGAAGATCCCCCTGGACCCTTTCAACCCCTCCAAGACTGCTCTAGTCGGGATTGGACTCGACCCCAAATAGGAATACACGCTCGTCACCTTCCTCCAGGCAAACAAGGACATCTTCACCTGGAAACCTTCTGACATGCCTGGGGTACCAAGGGAGGTGATTGAGCACACCCTCAATGTCAAGACAGACGCCAAGCCAGTCAAGCAATGGCTACAGCGCTTCGCACAGGACCGCAAAGATGCTATTTGGGAGGAGATAACCAAGCTCCTCACAGCCGGGTTCATCAAAGAGGTCTACCACCTGGATTGGCTGGCAAACCCAGTCCTAGTCTGGAAAAAGAACGGTAAATGGTGCATGTGCGTTGACTACACCGACTTGAATAGGGCATGCCCCAAAGATCCATTTGGTCTATCGAGAATAGATCAGGTGGTGGATTCAACTGTGGGGTGTGAACTTCTCGGCTTTCTCGACTGCTACATGGGGTATCATCAAATCAGCTTGAAGGAGGAGGACTACCTGAAGACTTCTTTCATCATGCCATTTGGACGGTTCTCTATGGATCAGCGGCACCGCGGCCGACGTCGTAGTGACGTCACCCACCGGTGAAAAACTATGTTCTCCAGATTCACTTTCCAGCTTCCCACAATGTTGCCGAGTATGAGGCACTCATCCACGGGCTCTGCATCGCTATATCACTCGGTATCTGCTGACTGGTTGTACGTGGGGACTCTCAACTCGTGGTGAACCAAGTCATGAAAGACTGGACATGTCTCGACGATACCATGGCAGCATACTGTTAGGAGGTCCGAAAGCTGGAAAACAAGTTCGATGGGCTGGAGATAACTCACGTCTTACGACAATACAATGAGGTTGCAGACAAATTGGCTAACATGGGATCCAAGAAAGAAGTGGTCCCGACTGGGATTTTTGTCGAACAACTAACGGAGCCATTAGTCAAGAAAAAACTAGTGCCAAAACAGTCGGGGGTTGAACCTACCTCGGCAACAGATGAAGTACTGATCATATCCCAAGATTGGTGGACTCTAGTTCTTAAATTCCTCTTGGACGATGAACTCCTAGAAGACCGCATTGAAGCTGAACAAATCAAACGTCGAAGCAAATGTTTCCTAGTAGTCGAAGAAGACCTGTACCGAAGAAGTGCATCCGGAGTCCTCATGCGCTATGTCACACCCGACGAGGGCAAGCAGATTCTGCAATCAATCCACTCGGGCATATGTGGCAACCTTGCCGCATCCAGGACGTTAGTCGGAAAGGGTTACAGGAAGGGATTTTTCTAGCTAACAGCAGTAACAGATGCTAAAAACATAGTTCGCACATGTGAAGGTTGCCAGTTCTATGCAAGACAAACAAATCTCCTAGCCTAAGAACTCCAAACAATCCCAATCTCTTGGCCCTTTGCAGTATGGGGGCTTGACATGGTCGGGCCTTTCAAGAAAGCACCAGGAGGGTTCACACACTTGTTCGGCATAGTGGATAAATTCATAAAGTGGATTGAGGCAAAACCTGTTGCTACCATAACAGCGGCATGAGCAAAGGACTTCATCATGAGTATATTATACCGATTCGGGGTTCCTAACCGCATCATAACGGACAACGGTACTCAGTTCACTAGTGGCGTATTTCAAGATTTATGTGACGACTTCGGCATTAAGATTTGTTATGCTTCTGTGGCACACCCACGGAGCAATGGGCAAGTCGAGCGTGCCAATGGCTTGGTCTTACAAGGTTTCAAGGCCAGGATATTCGACTGACTACAACCATACGCAGGGCGGTGGCTACAAGAACTCCCATCTGTTCTCTGGTCTCTCAGAACCACGGTTAGTCGGGCAACATGGCAATCCCCTTTCTTCCTAGTCTATGGTGCTAAGGCTGTGTTACCAACCGAGTTAGAGATCGACTCTCCACGAGTTTGGGCTTACTCAGAAGACAAATCCAATGAAAACCAACTAGTTCAACTAGATCAGTTGGAGGACGCTAGGGCATCGCAATCATCCAGTAGGCAAGGTATCTTCAAGGCCTACATCGTTATCACAGTTGGAATGTCCGTGGCCACGCCTTTTTGGTCGGGGACCTCTTCTTGAGGAAAATACAAACCACCAAAGACAGGCATAAATTATCCCCCCTGTGGGAAGGACCGTTCATCATCGCTGAGGTTACTTGGCCAGGCGCCTACCGACTGAAGACCCAAGACGGTGCCCTAGTCAGCAACTCATGGAATATAGAACAGCTACGTCCTTTCTATACCTGAGTTTTGTACCTTCTCATATACATATGTATAAAGTTTTTTCTCTGACTCACTACGTCGCTTGTTTCAACCAAGTAGTGAGTCAGGGGCTGCATGTATTATATGTGCTTTGTCAACAACATACAAGCTTGTTTTAACTAAGTTATGAAGTTTTACAATGACTATGTTATGTGTGCCCGAGTATAGCTTTCTAAACGATTTTTATTAAGTTCCTATCGATCAACTCGGCGTAGACCATATAGTTGGGTAAAGCTAATGATAACTAAGGAAAACCAAGAACTCAGTGGCATTGCACATATATTTACACATGTCTTTACAAAAGCTTTATATACACCGATTGCATAATGGTTTGTTCTTACATTCCTAGGTCCTTTGTGATCATCTCTGTAGTCGGCCTCACTTGGGTAATCAACTCCAATGCTTCCTCAGGTGTTGTCTCTTCGGAAAACCCTTCACTGATGGCCTCAAAGTCTCCCTAGGGAAGATTGATTTGGTTATGGCAAGGGTCTAGGCCACGCCAATAGCCACACACTCATCCGAGTACTTTTTCAAGATACTCGAGGCTTGGCTAAGGCGCGCCTGCACCTGGGAGATCATGTTGGAGTTGGTCCCGACGTAGTGAGGATCCATAATATCAAGAAGCCATTTCACGGATTCTGCAAGAATTTCCCGTGACTCCTCGACAACTTTAATCTCGGCTGCAAAGGCCTGGAATTAAATTTGGGCATTGGCTCTTGAAGCTGCTCGGATTCATAGACAAGTATACTTGTTAGCCAAAATTGCAGTCGGAATAACCAGAGGATTGGTTAAGGTTATGGTTAGAGAGAAGGCTTACTATCATAGTCAGCCTCTGTTTTGGTTTTGGCCTTCTCTAGTTCAGCTTTAGCCTTTTCAACCTTCTTCAGCTCAGATTCTTGTTGTTTCTTCTCCTCTATCTGGGTCTTCAACTCGGACTCGAGGGCTGTACATCAGAATAGTCAAGAACTCGAGATTACAGTTAGGACTCAACCGGGCAGTCGGGAAGCAGCAGGGCTGAAGAAATATACTCAGGATTTATTCGGGAAGATAAATACAGGAGACTTACTTCTGATCTTCTTGGCTAGAGCCCACTTCTCATCCCTGAGCTGGTCAACTGCTCCCTTCAACCACGTCTCCCTCTCCTGACTAGACTGTTCCAAGTCAGCCTTCTCGGCCTGGAGCTGGCCCAACCGTTGGAGATGGGGGGCAAGCTAGGTCAAGACCTTGCTCACTTTCTCTAAGTGGTCGACTATCTTCTGCTCAGAGCAAAAACAGAGCAAAACAGAGTCAAGAGGTAGAGAACCAATATAGGGAAGATTTTCAAGAACTCAATATGGCAAGAATCATACCTGGACTCCCCGGGACGCGGCAATTGTAGCACGAAGAAGAGCTTTGTGCTCCCTCTCCACCGCCTCCTCATCATGCTCGTAGCTTTCTGCCACTCCCTCGGGGGATACCTAGTGGAATGTTCTCGAGAACCTGCGAGGAGGGGCTTCAAGTCTGGGGAGATCCCATTCTGAAGACGACGATGACGATATGGATGGCAACAAGGTCCTAGCTTTTGGCTCGGCAGCTACTAGGGCCTCAGGGACTCGCTCAGGGTTTGGGGCCATGGCTTCACTACTTGCCCCTTGGTCAGCTGGCACTTGCGGTCCTATTGTCGGGACAACTTTAGTTTCTGCAACTGAGGCAGTTGTCGGCTCAGCAGATGAGCTTGTTGGTGTTGGCTCGGCTGGGGCTGGCTTGGCAACGGGAGCATTCGGCGTAGTCTTTTTCATATCTACATCTACTCGCCTCCTACATTATTACACTGATCAAGATTTTCAGAAGACTCAAGATTGCTTACCTCTTGGAAGACTTGAACTTCCATGAGGGGGCTCCAGATGTCGGCAGTGGAGAGCTGCTGGCTGTCGGGCTTGTCGGCGCAGCAGTTGGCGGTGGCATTTTGCTCTTTGTTGGCCCAATTTCTGGTACGGCCGACTGGGGCACCGAGGCACTTGGTGGTGGCGCTCTTTGGCTCAACATTGCTGATCTTGTACTCGGTGGCACTAGCCTTGGGCTCGATGTTGCTGAGCCTAGTGGTGTTGGTCTCAGGCTTGGGGAAGACGGCCTTGGACTCGGCGGCCTGGGGGCTACGCTGGTGGTATCTTTTATCTTTAAGCTCCCAGCTGCGGCACTCGGCTTGCTGGCTCTCTTCCTGCCCGGATCTTCGACAGGTTTTTTCCTAGCTCTCTTGGAGCTGGGCTGGGTAGTAGAAGGACTCAACGGCCTCTTCTTCAACTAGACGGCCGATAAAGTTTGGGAGTCATCGTCAAACTCCTCACATTTCTACAGGTGATTCAAACAACATACATCATACATTGCAGAGTAATCCAGGATGCACATCAACAAGCATTCATCACAGGATGACAACAATTCAGCAACTAGCATTTCAATATTACCTTTGGACGAGGCCTTTTTAGGCTATAAGCCATGGTGGCGCACTCTGCATCTTTAGTTTCAACCACCCTGTTGGAGAAATAACTGAGCAAAATATCAGTCACCTTGTGCTTATCAGTCAGATCTGGGTATTCTCAGTTGGGATCATTTTTCCCCTGATAATCCCAGCCAAAGTGGCTCCTTAGCTTCAATGGCCTGATGCACTGGGTCAGGAAACGTCTGGCCACCCAGGGACCAGTCAATTCAGAGCTCTTTAGCTTGTCAATCTTATCAATCAACATATATACTTGGCCCATCTCCTCAAAGCTTGGCACAGATGACTAGCTGGACATGACCTCCGGAGGCAAACCAATAAAGAGGGGCAGGCGTGGTTCGAGATCAGAACAATAGAACCACTCCTTATGCCAGCCCTTAAGGGAAGTTTTCAGGGGAACATGAAGATATATCTTTTTCATTTCATTCCTGAGTTGAAGACTGGCTCCCCCTATCACCTGGACTTTGTTTTTGGAGGGCTAAGTGTCGATGCTTTGCACCGGCAATAATACTATGGGGGTACTCGGCGAACTGGAATTCGGTGGATTGCAGAGGAACACGAGGGAGTTATACTGGTTCAGGCCCTCAAGGTGAGGTAATACCCTACGTCCAGTTGAGGTGTTATTCCTCTGAGGTGTATTTGTGATCAATGATCTCGGGTTGCCCTCATGGGGCGCCCTGCCTCCCTTTATATACTAGGGGACAGGGGTACATGGTAAGGATCCCAGTCGGATACGACCAAGGGATTTCCTTATTAGAGATAGAATCCTATCCGACTAAGGCTATGTTTCCTTACTGTACAAGGCACAGCCTGCCGGGTGCTATCTTATCTCTAATTACATGATCTGGCCCATCCTCCATCCGAGTGGCCCATGTGCTTGTAGTGAGGTACCCGGGGCCCATGGCTCCCACAGTAGCCCCTGAGACCTTCATAGTTGAGTCACAGCTGATGCCGAGTGCTCTTCCTCCACGGTGAAGGTTACCCGAGTGCGATGCTCCCGAGTACTCTTTGTCCGAGTAAGTCTTCCCGAGTCCTGCTTCATGTCAGCTGGCAGCGAGGCTATGAAGGGCTTCATGTAAATATATGAATAGTGTGCGCCGAATAGGCGCACCTATTAGGTGTAGCCCCCGACTTTGTGCTTAATTGTGAAGACAATTAAACATAAAGTCAAAGATCTTTAACCTGGAAGTCTTTCCCGAGTAGATTACTACTGGTATATGAGACTCTTCGGTATCATGTCAACCGGAATATAATTTATAGTCTTGCCGAGTAGGAGGCTACTCGTATATAGGACTCTTCGACTTCATGTCAGTCGGAATATGAGTTTATAGTCTTTCCCGAGTGGCGTCCCACCTAGAAGTTAGACTCCTCCGCGTCATGTCAGCGGGAATGAGAAATTTATAGTCTCTCCCGAGTAGTGCACTACTCGAGAGTTAGACTCTTTAGCGTCATGTCGGCTGGAATAATGTTGCTCATGGCAACTGATGGCCACGCATGTCGGCCGAGTACCACTTTATGAAAAATAAATCCATTGCGTGGTTAGGTGTACTCGAGAGAGATACCTGCATCCCCAATTTTAATGAAGACCAGCTTGTGATCCTTGTAAGGATATATCCTCGAGACCTGGCGGATAAGACAGATACCCAAACATATTTGTTTAGCAGTAAGGCTCTTATGAAGCATATCTGTTTACCTCATCGATTCCTGTGAGTAGCACCAGCGCTATTATTTCAACTCAGCCTGCGGGCGGCCCACATGGAGCATGCTACTGTAGGAACTCATATCTTGTCAGCCCAATACCAACTGTGTAGGCCTGGGCCCATCTAGTCAGTTCAGGCTATAAAAGGATGGGGAGAGAGAAAAAGATTCCATCGTCTTCCCCAAAGCAACCAATCTCTTCATCTTCCACCTTCGCGCCTAGCTTTTCGCCTCCCGCCCGGCTAGGGTTAGCAGCAGCCGTTCCCCACCCAGACTCGGGCGATTTCAATCCTCTTCGTTTATTCCAAGCCCCCGATTTGCTTTCCCCCAAATCTCAACACCTCCAGTCATGCCGAAGGCGACGAATCCTGCGGGTGCGCCAGGGAGTTCTTGGCCGATCTCGGATTGCGGCTCGGTGAAGCTGAGACGGCTGGAGAGCGAGCTGAAGTTGCCCAGCCAAGAAGTGATCCGTTGGCGGTCGGCGAGGGATGAGTCGAGCCCCAACCCCCGGCCTGGTGAAACGGTAGTTTTCGCCTCTTTCTTTGATCGGGGCTTGTGTCTTCCGTCGTCTGATTTCTTCCGCCGCATTCTTGATTTCTACGGGCTGGAGTTGGTGCATTTAAATCCCAACTCGATCCTTCAGATCTCCATATTCGTTACTCTTTGCGAGTGCTTTCTGGGTGTTGAGCCCCATTTCATCCTCTTCCGACACTTGTTCCATGTCAAGCCCCAGCCTTCCAAGAGTAATATCAGTGTGATTGGGGGGGCTGGTCTTCAACTAAGGAGTGACGGGAAGAAAACATATATCGATTTGCCCTTGAAATCTTCTCTGAAGGGCTGGCACAAGGAGTGGTTTTACTGTGCCAATCTAGCTCCTTCCTTGCCCCCATTTACTGGTATGCCGCCGGCAGTGTTGCCAAGCTGGTCTTCGGAGCCAACCTTTGAAGAACTAGGCCAGGCACACATATTGCTGACGAAGATAGATGACCTGAAGAAGGCCGGCTTGACCGGGCCCTGGGTGGCTCGTCGTTTCCTGACGAGGCGCGTCCAGCCGCTGAAGCTGAGAAGCGCTTTCGGCTAGGCCTTCAGAGGTAAACACGATCCCGACCGGGTGAGCAGCGAGACAGCGGACAAGGGGGCAGTAACTGATACCTTGTTCGGCTACTTCTCCGAAGGGGTCGTTGCCACCGAAGATGATAACCGCCGAGTTGCTGCCTATAGCTTCATCCGGCCGCGGACCAAGGTAACCTTCCACTTTCTTCTGTGGTGAACGCCTGTGGAACAATGATTGTTCAACCTTGCGTGATGGTATCTTGTCGACTTGATTGTAGTGGCATGAGGAATTTGATGAAGACTCTCGTCCATTGTCTGCGGTCGCGTCGAGGAAGAGGCCAAGGAGTCCCTCTGATGCCCAACCCGACTCCAAGAGAGCGGGGAAGAAGCCAATTTTATATCGGGGCGAGGGGGCCATGACAGCGCGTGCCATGAGCGGTAGCTTGAAGATAAAGGACACCGCTGCCACAACGCCCACGCGGTCGAGTCCCAGGCTGAGAGCAGCTGGCTTGGGCTCGACGTTGTCATGCTCAGCAACAGCGCCGCCAAGGGGCCAACCAGAGCAGAGGCCGATTGGGGCGAAGGAACCCGAACCAACCGTACCAGAGTCGAGGCCGACTCAGGCCGATATGCCTCTGCCGTCGGCGACACCGTCCGGGGCGAGTGCCGATGCTAGCGCTTCGCCGGGGAGCGGGCACGCCAGCAGGAAGCTGAAGTTTTCCAAGAGGTGCGCTACTCCGAGCATTCTGTAGTCGTTGTATGTTAAAATACAGTCCTGATGTCTTGCTCCGTTGTGCAGGAAGCGGGCCGATATCGACCTCAAAAAGGTCAACCCATCTGCCCTGCTTGATGAGCCCGTCCCAGCCGAGTCAGCGGCAGTGAACACACCTGCTGAGCCGGCGGCCAGCCCGGTCGCTGGAACCGACGGGGCTCCGACTACAGGGCCACTACCGCCACTCGACCGAGAGGTGGCTGTTGAAACTGAGGCCCCAGCCCCCGAGGCACCATACGTCGCGGAAGCGAGGAACGGATCCCCCGAGCCGGTCCCCAGTGTTGTAGGGGAAGGCGACGCCGAGGCCAGGACCTCGTCGCCATCATGGTTATCGTCATCGCCATCGTCGCCGTTGCCGCCGCCCCCGGAGATCCCACATTTGCCTCGGATCGAAGCTCCCCCACGTGTGATGCCCCGGACCTTCTCGTGGACCACTCGCGACGGCACCATGAAAAGCTTCAGACTCGATGAAGTCGTCGCGAGGAGAGAGCGCGAGAGCCTGCTTCGTGCCGCCATCAACGGGTCCCAAGGGGTCGCGGTATGATTCTTGTAGTGAAGCTCTAGCAATCTTCTTGTCTTGATGTTTGACTCTGTCGTCGGTTTGTTCCTTGTCCTGAGCAGAAGCTCGTCGACCGCAATGAGGCGATGATAGAGATCCTGGTCGAGATGGCTCCCCACCTCGCGGAATTACAACAGCTCCGGGCATTGAAGGCCGAGATGGAGGCGCGTCACACGGGGAGGGAGGCCTGGCTGAAGAGCGGTGCTGATCAGCTCAGGGCTGAGACATGGGCCCTAGCCGAGAAGATCAGAGGTAAAATCCTCGAGCATATCTCCCCGACTGGACCGTTGGTGTAATCATCCAGCTACGTCGATCCGACTGCTTGGTGGTGTCATGACTGCGCGATTGAGCTCTTGGCTAATCTGTGGTGCAGACCTCGAAGCGGAGAGGGAGTCGCAGCTGAAGGGGGCCGAAGAAGCCAAGGCCGAGCTTGAAAGAGTCAAGGCCGACCTGACAAAAGCCAACACCGAGCTTGAGCGGGAGAAGTCCGAGTTGGAGAAGGCCGTCGTCGAGCTCGGTAAGGAGAAGGCCGAACTGGAGAAGACCGTGGCCGGGTGGGAGGCTGACTACGAAAGTAAGTCCTCAACCCGACTGTGATCTCAGCCAATACATTAGTCACTCCGTGTGTGGCCGAACCTGACAAGCTTACTTGCCGGCCGATCTGGGCAAGCATGAGAACCAACGTCCAGGCCCAGTACCGGTTCTACACGGAGGAGATAAAGTCAATCAGGGAGTCACGGGAGGCCCTCGTCGGGTCCGTGAAGGGGCTCCTTGACCTTATGGATCCCTGCTCAGTGGGGACCAGCTGTAGCAGAATTCCTCAAATAATGGGGCGTCTCGAGGATGCGCCGAGTGCCCTGAAAAGGTACTCAGACGAGCGGGTTGCCGCCGGCGTGGCCCAGACCCTAGCAATGACCAAGTCCATCTACCCGAGGGCGGACATTGAGGCCATCGGGGAGGGATTTTCCGAGGAGACGACGCCCGAGGAAGCGCTGGAGCTGATCTCACAGGCGAAGCCGACTGCTGAAGCGATTACCCGAGACCTGGGTCTGTAAAGGCAATATATTTTGTAGTCGGTGTATACATATGCTTTCATATATGATCATGTGTGAATATATGTGTCGTGCCGCCAAACTTATTATTCGGTTGTCATTAGCTTTACCCGACCATGTAGCATGCACCGAGTTAGTTCGATAGAACTTGATAAAAATCGTTCAAAGGAAGATGCTATACTCGGGCGAACGCATCAGTCGTGGCAAGGCTTCATAACCGAGGTGAGATAAGCTTGTATGTTATTGACAGAACACATATATACATGCAGCCCCCGACTCACTACTCGATTGGAACAAGCGGCGTAGTGAGTCAGGAAAAACTGTACACATGGAAAAAGTAAGACTCAGGTATAGAAAGGACGTAGCTGTTCTATATTCCATGAGTTGGTGATGAGGACGCCGTCTTTGGTCTTCAGTCGGTAGGCGCCTGGCCGCGTGACCTCGGCTATAATGAACGGCCCTTCCCAGATGGGGGATAGTTTATGCCTGTCTTTGGTGGTTTGTATCTTCCTTAGAACGAGATCTCCGACCAAAAAGGCGCGGCCACGGACATTGCGATTGTGGTAGCGACGCAGGCCTTGAAGATACCTGGCCGACTGGATTGTTGCGGCGTCTCTTGCTTCTTCCAGCTGATCTAGTTCGATCAGTCGGGTGCTGTTGGAATCGTCTTCGGAGTAAGCCCGGACTCGCGGAGAGCCGAACTGTATCTCGGTCGGTAGCATGGCCTCAGTACCGTAGACCAGGAAGAAAGGGGATTGCCCTGTTGCCCGACTAACCGTGGTTCTGAGAGACCAGAGAACGGATGGTAGTTCTTGTACCCACCGACCCGCATATGGTTGTAGTCGGTCGTATATCCTGGCCTTGATGCCTTGTAAGACCATGCCGTTGGCTCGCTCAACCTGCCCGTTGCTCCGCGGGTGTGCCACAGACGCATAGCAGATCTTGATGCCGAAGTCGTCGCAGAAATCTTGGAATAGGCCTGCCGCGAACTGAGTGCCGTTGTCGGTTATGATGCGGTTAGGAACCCCAAACCGGTATAGTATACTCAAGATGAAGTCCTTTGCTCGCGCCGCTGTGATTGTTGCGACAGGTTTAGCCTCAATCCACTTGGTGAATTTATCCACTGCGACGAATAAATGTGTGAACCCTCCTGGCGCTTTCTTGAACGGCCCGACCATGTCGAGCCCCCATACTGCGAACGGCCAGGAGATAGGGATAGTCTGGAGTTCCTGGGCGGGAAGATTTGTCTGTCTTGCGAAGAACTGGCAACCCTCGCACTTGCGAACGATATCTTTGGCGTCTGTGACTGCGGTGGGCCAGAAGAATCCCTGCCGGTAAGCTTTTCCGACTAACGTCCTGGATGCAGCGTGGTTGCCACATATGCCCGAGTGGATTGAATGCAGAATCTGCTTGCCTTCCTCGGTGGTGACACAGCACATGAGGACACCGGATGCGCTCCTTCGGTACAGGTCTTCTCCGACTAGCAGGAAGCTTTTGCTTCGACGCTTGATTTGCTCGGCTTGATTGCGATCTTCTGGGAGTTCATCGTCCAGGAGGAATTTGAGAACAGGACCCCTCCAGTCTTGACATATGTGCAGCACTTCGTCGGTGGTCGGGGTAGGCTCGCCTCCCGACTGCTCTTGTGCCGGTTTCTTCTTGACTGATGGCTCCATAAGTTGCTCGACAAAGATTCCGGTCGGAACCGCTTCTCGCTTGGATCCCATGTTTGCCAGCTCATCGGCCGCGTCGTTGTATTGACGCAGGACGTGTGTGATTTCCAGCCCGTCGAACTTGTTTTCCAACTTGCGGACCTCCTGACAATATGCCGCCATTGTGTTGTCGAGACAGGTCCAGTCTTTCTTGACTTGGTTAACCACGAGTTGGGAGTCTCCGCGCACAACCAGTCAACGTATGCCGAGTGATATGGCGATGCGGAGCCCGTGAACAAGGGCCTCGTACTCGGCGACGTTGTGGGAAGCCGGGAAGTGGATTTGTAGTACGTACTTCAACTTTTCGCCAGTGGGGGATGTCAGTATGACTCCAGCCCCGGCACCGCCGATCCGTAGGGAACCGTCGAAGTACATTTTCCAGTACTCTAGCTTTGTCGTTGGTGTTGGGAGTTGAACTTCTGTCCACTCGGCCACGAAGTCGGCTAGAGCTTGAGATTTGATAGCTGTCCGTGGCTGAAAGGTGATGTCAAACGCCATCAACTCGAGTGCCCATTTAGAGATCCGGCCGGTGGCCTCGCGATTATGAAGGACATCCCCGAGTGGAAACGCTGTGACCACCGTGACTTGATGTGCTTGAAAGTAGTGCACCAGCTTTCGGACAGTGATGAGTAGGCCGTATAGCAGCTTCTGGACCTGCGGGTATCTTGTTTTGGAGTCGGCAAGGACCTCGCTGACAAAGTAGATTGGCCGTTGTATTTTTTGAAGATGACCCTGTTCGGATCGCTCCACTACCAGCACCGTGCTGACTACCTGTGTTGTTGCCGCCAGATAAAGCATTAGTGGTTCCTGGGGCAGGGGTGACGCTAGCACGGGGGGTGATGTGAGGAATTTTTTGAAGTCTTCGAAGGCTTGCTGGGCTTCCGGGGTCCACTGAAAGGTGTCCGCCTTTTTGAGGAGCTTGAAGAAGGGCATGCCCCGTTCGCCCAGTCGGGAGATAAACCGACTGAGTGCCGCCATGCAGCCTGTCAGCTTCTGGATGTCTTTGAGGTTGGTCGGGGGCGCCATGTTCTTGATGGCGTTGACTTTCTCCGGGTTAGCCTCGATGCCGCGGTGCGAGACGATGAAGCCGAGTAACTTCCCAGACGGCACCCCGAAGGTGCACTTGTCCGGGTTCAACTTCATCTTGAATCTTCGAAGGTTTTGGAAGGTTTCTTCCAAGTCGGCGATGAGGTCTTGTCTGGATTTAGACTTGATCACCACATCGTCGACGTAAGCTTCCACGTTGCGCCCGATCTGAGTGTGCAGACACCGCTGAATAGCCCTTTGGTAGGTTGCGCCTGCGTTTTTCAGTCCGAACGGCATTGTGATATAGCAATACGCTCCAAACGGCGTGATGAAAGATGTTTTTAAACAGTCTTGTTCCCTCAAGCTAATTTGATGATATCCCGAATAACAGTCGAGAAAACTGAGTAGGTCGCACCCCGCCGTGGAGTCAACCACCTGATCTATCCTGGGAAGACCAAATGGGTCCTTGGGGCACGCTTTGTTGAGGTCGGTGTAGTCGACGCACATGCGCCATTTACCGTTTTTCTTCCGGACCAGGACTGGGTTGGCCAGCCAGTCCGGGTGGTAGACTTCCTTGATGAAGCCGGCTGCGAGGAGCTTGGTGATTTCCTCCCGGATAGCGTCCTTGCGGTCTTGAGCGAAGCGCCGCAGCCGTTGTTTGACCGGCTTGGCGTCTGGCTTTACGTGTAGGGCGTGCTCGATCACCTCCCTTGGTACGCCCGGCATGTCGGACGGTTTCCACGCGAAGATATCTTTGTTGGCTTGGAGGAAGGTGACGAGCGCGTCTTCCTATTTGGGGTCGAGTCCGGTCCCGACTAAGGCAGTCTTGGAGGGGTCGGAAGGGTCCAGGGGGATCTTCTTCGTGTCAGAGTCCGCTGAAATTCCCGACTTCGCTGTTTTTTTCGCCGGAACTGGATCTTGGTCGACTTCAGATGTAGCGGCTTGCCGGATGCTGTCGCGCCCGACTGCCGCTTCTTGTGTTTGAGCCAGCTCGCAGCTCTCCTTGTCGCAGGTGAAGGCTTGCTTAGCGTCGCTGCGGAGGGAGAGGACTCCTGCTGGCCCGGGCATCTTCAGCACCATGTATGTGTAGTGCGGTATCGCCATGAATTTGGCGAGGGCCGGTCGTCTGAGTATCGCATGATACGCGGTCTCGAAGTCGGCGACCTCGAAGGAGATGTTTTCTGTGCGGAAGTTGTCCCGCGTGCCGAAGGTCACCGGCAAGGTTATCTGCCCGAGTGGGGTTGATGACAAGCCGGGGATTATCCCATGGAAGGGCGCGGTGCTCGGCCGTAGTTCTGAACGAGGGATTCTCATCTCGTCCAAAGTCTTGGCGAACAGGATGTTGAGCGCACTGCCTCCGTCGATGAGGGTTTTCTTCAGCCTAATATTTTTGACGACCGGGTCTAGGACGAGTGGGTATCGTCCCGGGTGGGAAACCCGATCTGGGTGATCCGCGCGGTTGAAGGTGATAGCCATCTCTGACCAGCGCAGGTATTGGGGGGTATCCGTTGTGGAGACCGCGTTAATATCCCGCGCTGATAGCTTCTGCTTGCGCTTGGATTCGTACGCGAGTGGCCCCCCGAAGATGTGATTGAGTTCGGCTTGGGGGTCCTAGAAGTCGTCAGCCGGACCCGAGTCTGGCTTGTCCTTGTCCTTGTCGGCGCCAGACGATGAGGCCTGCTCGGAGGCAAACTTCTTGAGCATGTGGCAGTCTTTGGCCGCGTGCCGGCCCTTGGGGTGAAAGGGGCAAGGCCCGCTCATGACTTTCTGGTAGTCGTTGTTCCGCTGGGGCCGCGACCGACTGCGCTCCATGTTAGCCACCTCATTGTCTGACTTCCGCTTGCGGCTGCCAGGCTTGTTCTGAGGCGGCTCGTTGTCGGCTTTTGCCCTGTTGTCTTTTTGTCGGGGCTCCTTCTTCTCGTCGAAGGCCTCTGCGACGGCTTCAGCTGAGTCGGCGTATTTGTTGGCCATGTCGAAGAGAGTCCGGACAGTGGATGGTGGCTTCCGAGTGAACTTCGCGATGAGCGGGGCGTCCTTTACTCCCTTGCGAAAGGCGGCGATGACGACCTCGTCTTTGATGCTTGGGATTTGATTGCGCTTCTCGGAAAACCTTTTGATGAATTCCCGTAGAGACTCGTTCTTTTTCTGATGCAGTTGGTAGAGGTCGTGCTCGGAAGCCGGTCTCTCGTAGGTCCCCTGGAAGTTAGCGATGAACCGCTCTCTGAGTTGTCCCCAGGAACCGATCGACCGCCTTGGGAGGCCTGTCAGCCATGTCCTCGCCGAGTCGGATAACGCGACTGGGAGGTAGTTAGCCATGGCTCTGCTGTCGCCCCCAGCGGCTTGGACTGCTAGGACGTAAACGGTGAGCCAGGACTCTGGGTTGGTCTTGCCGTCGTACTTTTCAATTCCGGTAGGCTTAAAGCCGACTGGCCATCGGACGTCCTGTAACTCCCGAGTAAAGGCTGGGATGCCTTCATTATCGTGAGGACTCGGGCTTCGGTTTTGGCGGTGTAGCCGCTCGTAGTGGAGACCGAAGCGCTCGTGTTCATCCTCCAGTCGGCGGCGTTCATCCTCTTCGCGCTCTTCGCGCCAGGCGTTTATGGTGTGGCGGAGATCGCGTTGTAACCGCAATCGGAGGTCTTGATTGGGTCGGCGGTCGTACTAGTGACGCCGCCGGTTGTCGTAGTTGGTATTGCCGAGTGTTGTTTGGCGGGATTCTTCATGCTGCCGGGTGGAGCCGGCTGCCCGTCGTCGTGCGGATGCAGACGACTCCGCCGCTGGAGAGCCCGTCTGACGGGTCGGTACGTGAGTGTTGCCTGACTGTTCTTGCTGCTGGCAGGCGGCGGCAGTAATCATCGCCTTGATCTTGGCGATGGTTGGTGTAGCCTGATGGTCCGGCCCAAACTGGAGCGTGTCCAGCAGAGTTGCGGCGGCCACGACGTTCTGTTGTGGCGTGACGAAGACATCGTGGTCGCCGACTTTGGTTCGGAGGATCTGCTGCTGGGCGGCTCGCCCAGCTTGTCGAAGCCCGTCATTGCGAGCTTGTCGGTTGGCCTCCTCTTGTTGTTGTATTCGGCGCGCCTCCTCATGCTGCTCCTCTTGCAGTCGGCGCACCTCGGAAGGTGGCGTTGAAGCCATGAAGATCTCGCGGGGGAGGAGGAAGCTTGCCAAGGTGGAGTCCGAGTTGGTGCTCGAACCGCTATCCGACTTGGTGTCGGACTCCGAGTAGTTTATCGGAGTTAGGACGACTCCGACCTCTCTAGATCCAATCTGAAACGGTTCATGACCGTGTCCAAACTGAATCGCTGGAGGTCGGGTCTGCTGCGCGGGTTGTAGATGCACAGCGTCGCCGAATCCGTACGGGACATTGACGATCTCTCCCCCTCTTGGCCTAACTCGCGCTGGATCAAGGCCTAGCGCGAGTCGGACGCCGAAGGAGAGAGTTGTCCCGATGTCCGGCGATGTGAGGGACTGTCGTAGTAGATCGTCGAAGGAGATGGTGACGTCCCTGGAGCCGACTGGCGCAACGCCGGCTGGCTCCTCGGCTGGCAAGATCGGATCTGCCTCAGCCAAAGAAAGGTTGCCGAGTTGATCGGCGACGAAATCAAGGCTCCCGAAGGTGATGGTGCCTCCGTTGGAAAACTTGTCGCCCTTGACTCCGTTGATGGGATCCATCGAATCTGTTGATGAAGAACTCGCCGGTCCCCTACCTGGCGCGCCAACTGTCGATGCTTTGCACCGGCAATAATACTATGGGGGTACTCGGCGAACTGGAATTCGGTGGATTGCAGAGGAACACGAGGGAGTTATACTGGTTCAGGCCCTCAAGGTGAGGTAATACCCTACGTCCAGTTGAGGTGTTATTCCTCTGAGGTGTATTTGTGATCAATGATCTCGGGTTGCCCTCATGGGGCGCCCTGCCTCCCTTTATATACTAGGGGACAGGGGTACATGGTAAGGATCCCAGTCGGATACGACCAAGGGATTTCCTTATTAGAGATAGAATCCTATCCGACTAAGGCTATGTTTCCTTACTGTACAAGGCACAGCCTGCCGGGTGCTATCTTATCTCTAATTACATGATCTGGCCCATCCTCCATCCGAGTGGCCCATGTGCTTGTAGTGAGGTACCCGGGGCCCATGGCTCCCACACTAAGGTTTGATATGGAACAGATATCTAAATAGATTGAAATGGGGCTCCACACCCAGAAAGCATTCACGTAGAGTTGCAAAGATTGAGATTTGCAAGATAGAGTTGGGATTCAGATTCACCAACTCTAGCCCATAGAAGGAAAGAAGTTGGTGCAAAAAATCCGAAGAAGGAAGAGACAGACCCGGTCAAAGAAAGAAGCAAAAACTACAGTCTCACCAGATTGGGGCGCTGGGATCGATTCCCCCTCAGCCGGATGCCAATGGATGATTTCACGGCTCTGCAGTTCAGCAGTCTCTCCAAGTACTTCAACTTAGTCAAGCCGCAATCCAAAGTTGGCTAGGTCTCATTAGAAACCTCCGGGATTTTTGAAGCTCTCGGCATGGTTTGAGGCGAGGAGATTTGGGGGAAATGCGATTGGGGGCTTGGAATGGATGCGGAGGAGCGGGATCGCCCAAGTTTCGAGAGGGAAGAGCTAGCAATGGCGAACCCTAGCGAGGCGAGGTGCGAAATTTCGGCGCGGAAGTTGGAAGACGAAGCGATTGGTGGATTGGAGAAGATGAGGGAATCTTTTCTCTCTCCCTTCCTTTATAGAGCCTGTGCTGATAAGTGGGCTTGGGCCTACAAATTCGGAACTAGGCCACAAGATATGAGTTTCTATAGTAGCACGCTCTATTTGTGCCGCTCGCTGGCTGTGTTAAAATCATGGTACTAGTGCTACTCACAGAAATCAATTAAATAATCAGATATGCTTCATGCTAAGCCTACAGCCGAATGTATACATTCGGGTATCTGCATTATTTACTAGGTATTGAGAATATATCCTTATAAAGATCACTAGCTAGTCTCAATTAAAATTGGGGATGCAGGTAACTCTCAAGTACACCTGACCACGTATTGGGTTAAAATCCATAAAGTGGTACTCGGCCTACATGCTTGGCCAACAATTGCCATGAGCAAAATATTCCGGCTGACATGATGCCGAAGAGTCTCATATACCAATAGTACACTACTCGGGAAAGACTACAAGGTTAAAGGTCTTTGACTTCATGTTTAATTGTTTCACAATTAAGCACAAAGTCGGGGGCTACACCTAATAGGTGCACCTATTTGGCACACACTATTCCTACTTCTACATGGAGCCCTTCATAGCCTCACTGCTAGCTGACATGAAGCAGGACTCGAGAGAAGAAGTACTTGGGAGCAATGCAATCGGTAAAACTTCACCATGGAGGATGAGCACTCGGCATCAGCTGTGACTCAACTATGAAGGTCTCAGGGGCTGCTCTGGAGGCCATGGGCCTCGGGTACCTCATGACAAGCATATGGGCCACTCAGATAAAAGATGGGCCTAGCCTTGTAATTAGAGATATGATAGAACTCGACAGACTTAGCCTTGTACGACAGGGAAAATACAGTCCTAGTTGGGCACGTTATATCTCTAGAAGGAGATCCCTTGGTCGTAGTCCGACTAGGACTCCTACTTTGTAACCTGTGGAGGCCATGGGCCCAGGTGCCTCATGACAAGCATATGGACCACTCGGATAGAGGATGGGCCTAGCCTTGTAATTAGAGATATGATAGAACCCAACAGACTTTGCCTTGTATGATAAGGAATATACAGTCCTAGTCGGGTAGATTATATCTCTAAGAGGAGATCCCTTGGCTGTAATCTGGCTAGGAGTCCTACCATGTACCCCTGTCCCCCAGTATATAAGGGGAGGCAGGGCGCCCCCTGAGGGCACAAGCTCATAGAACCGAACATACATCCTCAAAGGAATACACCACAACTGGACATAGGGTATTACCTCACATCGAGGGCCTAAACCAGTATAAACCTCTTCGTGTTCCTTTGTAGTCCACTGAGTTTTGATCCGACGAGTAGCCCTATATTCTCATTGCTGGTGTAAAACATTGATAGTTGGCGCGCCAGGTAGGGGCTTCGCCGAGATCAATCTCAAGCTTGATGGATTCGACATCTGGAGTCAACGGCAGCGGATTCTCCCCTGGAGACACGATTACATTCGGAAGCCTCGACTTTGTCGCCGACTAGCTCGGCAACCTCACCTTGGCCGAGTCAGATCAGATTCGATCGGCCGAGGAACCGGCCGACTCCGCGCCAGTGGGCCTACATGACACTGCAGCAACCCTTGTCGATTTACTGCAGCAATCTTCTACTTCGTCGGGTCTCGAGACAACTCTCTCCTTCGGCGTTCAACTCGGACCTGGCCTTGAGCCGGCCCGGGTCGGGCTAGGAGGGGGAGAGATCGTCAATCTCCCAAGCAGACTTAGCGACGCCGCGGACATCTACAATCTACATCCCATGCGGCAGACTCGATCCTCTACGGTTCAGTTTAGACATGGCTCAGAGCCATTCCAGGTTGGATCTAGGGAGGTCAGAGTCGTCATCACCCCCATCAATTACTCCGACTTGGACTCTCAGTCGGACTCTAACTCTAAGTCAGACAACAGCTTGGCGAGCTTCCTCCAGCCCCGCGAAATCTTCATGGCGTCCAAAGGTTCTGCACCCACACAAGAAGCGCACCGACTATGCGAGCAAGAAGAGGAGGAGGCCCACCGACCACGACAACAACAGGAGGCCGAATGCGAGGCTCGCAATGGCGAGCTACGTAGGGTTGGGCGAACCGCTCAGCAACAAATCCTCCAAACTAGAGTTGGCAACCACGACATTTTTGCTACACCTCAACAGAACATCGTGGCCGCTGCAACTCTACTGGATACACTCTAGTTTGAGCCTGATCACCAAGCCACCCCGATGATAGCAAGGATAAAAGCCATGATCACCGCTACTGCATGCCAGTAGCACCAACAGTCGATACCCTCATATCGACCAGTCGGTCGGCTTCCCCAACGGCCAGCTCATCCGCCTCAAAACGACGCCGAGCGGCTAGCTCTAGTCGGCTGCACACGGAGTCACGCCAAACGTCACTCGGCAACCCCAACATCAACTGGCGGCGTCGAAGCGACCATCAGGACAATCAGGATCTCCGAGGCCAACTACTGCGTGACCTTCGACAGGACATCAATGCTCGGTGCCGTGAACGAGAGGAAGACGAGCAACGCTAACTGGAAGAAGAAAACGAGCACTTTGGCCTCCACCACAAGCGGTTTTGCCACCGTATTCGGAGTCGGAGCCCTCATGAAGATGAAGGAGTACTGGCCTTCACCCATGAGCTGCAACAAGTCGACTGGCCATCAGGTTTCAAGTCAACTGGAATTGAAAAATACGACAGGAAGACCAACCCGGAGTCCTGGCTTGCGTTTTACACTCTAGCGATCCAAGCAGCCGGAGGAGATCACAAAGACATGGCTAACTACCTCTCAGTCGCTCTAGCCAGCTCAACGAGGACATGGCTAATGGGACTTCCTAAGCAATCAATCAGCTCCTGCAGAGAACTCCGAGAACGCTTCATCGCCAACTTCCAGGGAACATACGAGAGGCTATCTTCCTAGTACGACCTATATCAGTTGCATCAAAGGAAGAACGAGTCTCTTTGTGATTTCATCAAGAGGTTCTCTGAAAAGAAGAATTCAATCCCAAAGATCAAGGACGAGGTCATCATCGCCGCCTTTCGAAAAGGAGTCAAAGACACCTCGTTCATCGCCAAATTCACTCGTAAGCCTCCCAACTCTGTCAATGCTCTATTCGACATGGCAAACAAGTACGCCGACTCGGCCCACGCTGTTGCTGAGGCCATCGATGATGAAAAGGCCCCCTGACAGAAGGAGCAGAAGGGCACCGATGATGCGACCCCGACTACAGCCGGGAACCGCAAATGCAAGTCAGACGACTTTATTGTGGCAGTCGGTCACAATCATCTTTGACCTTCAACAATTGGAGATTATCAGAACAACAAGTGACATGTTCGGGGGCTCACAAGCTCAAACGCAAGGATGGCATCACCACTCCCAAATGCCGAACAGCTAAATCCCTTTCCGATAAATATTTCCTCACTTGGCCTCGCCAATGCCACAACCGCTTACACCTAATAGGTGTACAAGCTGCACTTTTTTTCCCTTTTTGCTCTTAAATGATTGCAAAAGTACTTGAGTAGCATAAATTCCGATCCGTGAAACTTTGCTCCATGAAAGACGAACTCAAGTCACCCAAAATGCGTGTCTGGGAAAGAGCCATGAGCCAACTCCCGATGCTCGGGGGCTATGACTAGTCAGGCAGAGTGCTTAAACATAAGGGGTCAACTACTCAGGGAAATTAATATCAACAAGAGGAAGAACACGTATTTACATATATTGTAAAATACATAAATATTATTCGGGTGTTTGTTTCCATCATTAGATGCTACTCATCCGATATGTTTATAATGCAGGGCTAGTTCCGAATACGCGTGACAGGAAATAAGGGCTACGAGCCTATCTCCTACGCTCGGGGGCTAGACCGGTTTACCAAGATATGCTCGGTATGCTCCATGAGGGCTACTGACCGAGTACTTGCACCAGTCGGGACGTCATCTTCCCCGGCTACGCTCCATGTGAGCTAACAACCGACCTCCGGTGCTAGTCGGGGGTCGTACACCACTCGGCTGGGTGAGGTATGCCCCATGAGGGTCGCCAGCCGAATCCTACGCTAATGCTAGGTTCGGGTACCTTATTCGGTCACAACTCGGTTGGGTAAGGTATGCCCCATGAGGGTCGCTAGCCGAATCCTATGCTAATGCAACGTTCGGGTACCTTATTCGGCTAACAACCAACCTCCGGCGCTAGTCAGGGCTCGGGTACAACTCTACTGAGTTGGGTACGCCCCCCGAGGGTCACCAGCCGAATACTACGAGATTCGGGTACCTTATTCAGCTACAATTTTGCCAGGTTGGGTACGCCCCATGAGGGTCGCCAGCCAAATCCTATGCTAATGCAAGGTTTGGGTACCTTATCTGGCCATAACTCTGTTGGATAGGGTACGCCCCATGAGGGTCGCCAGTTGAATCCTATGCAATGCAAGGTTTAGATACCTTATTTGGCTTTACCGAAGTCAAAGAAGGTCTACATCGTCAAAGCGCATCCGGAGTTCTCATGCACTGCATCACACCTGGGGAGGGCAAGCAGATTCTGTAATATACGTACTCAGGCATCTGTGGGCAACCTAGGCTGCATCCAAAACATAAGTCGAAAAGGCTTGCAGACAAGGATTCCTCTGGCTGATTGCGGTTTTCGATGCTAAAATATTCATCCTAACATGTGAGGCATGCCAATTTTATAGGCTACGCTAGGTAGGTCGGTTTAGGCCGGCTTATTTGGTAGTAGGCCACAAGATATGAGTTTCTACAATAGTACGCTCAATTTGGGCCACTCGCAGGCTGTGTTAAAAACATAGTGCTGGTGCTACGAACAGAGGACCGATTTGAGTAATCAGATATGCTTCATGAAGCCGACTGCTAATACATTGTTCAGATATCTGTATTAAATTCACCAGGTATTGGAGATATATCCTTATAAGGATCACAAGTTGGTTTTCATTAAAAATGGGGATGCAGGTATCTCTCAAATACACCTGACCACATAATGGATTAAATTTCATAAAGTGGTACTCGGTTTACATGCTTAGCCAACATTTGCCATGAGCAAATATTTTTCCTAGCGACATGAGCTGAAGAGTCTAACTTCTGAGTGGGACGCTACTCAGGAAAGACTATAAATATTTCTTCCAGCTGACATGAAGCTGAAGAGTCTCATATACGAGTGGCATGCTACTTGGCAAAGACTATAAAATATTTCCGCCTGATATGATGCTGAAGAGTCTCATATACTAGTAGTATACTACTCCGGAAAGACTACAAGGTTAAAATCTTTTGACTTTATGTTTAATTGTTTCATAACTAAGCACAAAGTAAGGGGCTACACCTAATAGGTGCGTCTATTTGGCGCACACTATTTATACTTCTATATGGAGCCCTTCATAGCCTCATTGCCAGCTGACATGAAGTAGGACTCGAGAGAAGAAGCACTCTCTCTA